>PVJA010030362.1:0-25880 GCA_004027025.1 Myocastor coypus | reverse complement strand
CTTAGATGGCTGATGGAGCCAGGATGCCATGTGCAGTAGGGGAAAGGGAGGAGGGGGAGGAGGGGGCGGGAGGAGGAGGGGGAGGAGGAGGGGGAGGGGGAGGAAGAGGAGGAGAGGCCTGGAGCCCCCGGAGGAAGATAGGAGTTTGTATGGAAGCGCATGAGGCTTAGGTGGCACGGACTTGGATGTGGGTGGGCTGGGCAGCTTCCTCCTCACTTGCTGAGTTCTAGCTCAAACGCAAGTTACTATTTTTGTTTAGTGGGGGTTTGTGCCAGAGGTTACAAAGATACAAAAGTCAAAATCTGTACACGCACAGAGTGCTAGCAGAAGAAGAATGGAGTCAGCTATGCCAGGTTCTGAGTGCTGGTGGAGATTCTGCAGACTAGGCAGACACCAGGGGCCAGCCTGCTCCTCCTGGAAGGGAGCTATAGAAAATGAAAAGACGCGTCGGGTGTCGTGGTGCATGAGTGCACCCGGGAGGCTGGGGCAAAAGGACAGAGAGCCTGAGGCTGGCACTGGTAACACAGAAGCTTCAGGAGACCCTATCTCACCAAAACCTCATTTGCTAAAGTCATGTTTATTTTAAAATGAATAAAGCCAATGTAACAGACACACATTTACATAATAACTTTATTCTTAAATATGTAGATGAGACCACTTGTAATCGGCTTACTTTTATCTTTCGGGAGGAAAACATTTTTTGACTCAAATGAGGCCTGCAGGAGTAGCGCTCACAGGGTGGACGCCGACGAGGTGGTCTCCCGCTCTCCCAGCTAGCCTTCCTCCCCACCACTGTCAGAGACACATCATGTGTTCCCCGGCTCCTGGAGACTGTGGGCACTGCTGAGGACCACCGCGTGCTGAGTGCCTCTTACCGCCATTCTGTCTGCTTCTAGTTGCCCGCACTGATGACGACCTGCGAGTCTAAACTTTGAGAGTCCTCATGGTTACCGGGGGACAGGTGACTGTTACATGCCATTGTCTAGGCTTGCCCCAGGAATATGACATTTAAAGTCCCAGTACCTGAGGTTCAGAACACCCATGATAACAGCGAATCCAAGTAAGGAAAGAAATTCAGCCTTATTGAAACAATTCAGCTTTCTAATGGTGATTTACATAGTCCTAGCAGAAGGGCTGGGCAAAGTGAGAATTAAGAGAATTTATTGGATAGCATTTTTATTGTCCTTTGAAAATCAAAACACAAGTCATTATGGAAATTTAAAAGGAATTGCACGGTTAGAACATTTCACTTTTGGAATATACTCTGCTTAGCACCCGAGCCTGATACAATCAGGGGCCTTACTACCTCATTAAAATAGTGCCATCTAGTGGTAACTATTTCACATTGTAGCTCTGTGCCCAAAGAACAGAGCATAAACCCTCAGGGAGCTTGGCTTAAGTGCTGTTGTGTGTTTGTAATTTGCTGATTGGTCTATTGATCTATTCTTTCTCTTCGATTGCTTATCACTTACTACAGGATGGACATGTGGGAGGGTGTTGTGTCAGAAGAGGCAATATAGACACAAGCCTTGACCTCCAAGCCCACGGGGTGACTGTGTGCAGACCAGGGCTTCCATCCAGAGGTAACAGTTGTGGCAGGACAGTGGGTATCCCTGGGACTCACGTGTCACAAGGATTTGGTGGTGCTGCTAAGAAGTCCAACTCTCAGGGTGAAGACACAATTTGCAGGGCTGGGGAGATAGTGCAGTGGAATAAGTGCTTGCCTGGCAAGGGCAAAGTCCTGACTTGGATCCCTGGTACCACGAAGGAAAGAAAGAAAGAAAGAAAGAAGAAAGAAAGAAAGAAAGAAAGAAAGAAAGAAAGAAAGAAAGAAAGAAAGAAAGAAAGAAAGAAAGAGAGAGAGAAAGAAAGAAAGAAAGAGAGAAAGAAAGAAAGAAAGGGAGAAAGAAGAAAGAGAGAAAGAAAGAAAGAAAGAGAGAAAGAAAGAGAGAGAGAGAGAAAGAAAGAAAGAAAGAAAGAGAGAAAGAAAGAAAGAAAGAAAGAAAGAGAAAGAGAGAGAGAGAGAGACAGTTTGCAGAGAGCACAGGGGCAAAGAAGGCACAATGCGTTGGAGATGTCACCATGCTGGGTTAGTATTGTATCCCTCACTCTGCCAAACCCTTTTAGATTTTCTTTATATCTCTGGTTTTACCTTTGAATCAAGAAATTGGATGACTGGGGTCACTGATGAGCGGAACTCTCTTGCCTGAGCTTGACCCTCGGTCATCCTAAGTGTTCCTAGTAGTGTGTTAAAAGCCTTGGGCATTTTTCAAGAGCAGGTTGATAAACTGTACACGTCTTATCTGCCCTTTATTTGCCTATATTTTCCTTTTCCATCCTCAGATTTTCTAACATCCTTCTCTTTTCCATATAACTCCTTTTCTCTGGATAGCAACCTACACAGTTCTCTTCTGGAGAAACTCTTTGAGCCTGTTGAGGCCTGTAATGCTTCTAGGCTCAAGGGTTTTCTTCCCTTCAAAACTAGGCCAATAGCCGGGCGTGGTGGCTCACGCCTGTAATCCCAGCACTAGGGAGGCTGAGGCAGGAGGATTGTGCGAGTCCGAGACCAGCCTGGGCTACAAAAGTGAGCTCAAGGCCAGCCTCAACTGCATAGCGAGACCTTGTTAAAAAAAAAAAAAAAAAAAGACAAACAAAACAAAACAAAAAAACAAAACTAGGCCAATAATATTGATCTACCTACACTAATGTTGGTAAGGTGCTTTAATGATTTTTTAAGTGTTTCAATTTTGATTTAGTATTTTATATCATCTAAGCACAATTAAAACTTATGCCTTTTCTTTACTTGTTTTAAGTTTCACTGTGTGAAAATTTGCCCTTGTACTGTTTTTGGGTAGTGTTTAACACTTACAAAATTTCCACTTCATTTACTTTTTAACACCATACTCCTTGAATAAGTCTTTTCACTTTCCATCTAATTGGTTCTTTGTGGTTTCCTTTGTTTCCCCTCCCTCGTCCCCTCTGCTTTCTCTATGCAAAATGCTGTTGCCTCTCTTTCTCTTGGTCAGCTCTCCTTCACTGCCATGGTTCTTACCTTCCTTTGTTTTTCTTTTCCTTACTCACCAACTCACTTTCTTTTCAACCTGCTTCCTTTGTCTTCTGGTTCGTCCCATTTGCGTCTTCTGACTCACTCTGTGCCACTTTTCCTTGTGGCTCACGTGTCTTTTACTCTCTCAAACTTCAGCGTTCTGTTTCTCAGAAGTTTGTAGGTGACAGTGGTGACGAAAGTCTCCATGATTAGCTTGTTTCGGAGACCTTCACTGGATTAGCTGTGCGGAAGGTAAGAGATCTGTCAGGAAGGATCAAGGGACTCATCATTCATTCATTCACTCATTCATGCATTCATGCATTCATTCATTTGTTCATTCACATTCATTTACTGATCAGGCATGTACTATGTACCTGCTAGGTAAGAGGCACTGTATGAAGGGCCAGGTGGGAACAGAGATAAAGAAGAATGAGATGGTTCCTGCTTCTGAGGTGCTCTTACTTTAGCCAGAAACATATAATTTAACAAGTTACAATAATATTGTTATTTCAAGTGCATAGACATAGGTGGAAAGTGTTTGAGCACACAGAGGCCTGAAACAATTAAATATCTTGAAGAAGTGGGAAAAAAATTCCAGCAGGTGAAGCATCTGGAGTAGAATGCATGAAGTGGTCTGAAGATTATCATTAGGAAATGGTTGGGCATGGCAGGCAGAGATAATTTACAAAACAAGGGAGCCTCTGAAGGATGTGCTGGGGCCAGGGAAGTGCACAAGGAGGTGAAGGGAATGTTTGGGCAGAAGCAGTGACTGGAGGGATGGGAGACAGTTTGGTGAGGAGACTTCTGTGTAATGGGGAAGGGTTTTCATAAATATTAGGGAGTCATAGATGGGTAGTGCATAAATATCTGGCCTGTGTGTGGGTTGAAGAGCTGGAGGTAAATGGAAGATCAAGGAAAAAGGTCTGGCGTATGACTAGATGTGGGGTGTGAAAGAGAGAGGACATTTAGAACCAGTTTGTTTTCATTGTTGCATTTTCTCCCTAGGATTTTAACTTCTCAGAGAATTATTATTCCTTTTTGCGTCATGGGGCTATCTTTTTTAGTAGGATCTTAAAATTAGAAGATTCTGTTTAGCTACCTAGTCTACATTTCAGCAATAGAATGTTTTTCTTACCTCCTTCGGGTGTGGCTTGCCTGCCACATCTGAACGTGGTGGCTCTAATGTGACCCAGGGGTGCCATTGTCCAGTTTCTTACAGAGGTAGATGAGGGTGTACAGTGTACTGTGGCACTGATTCAGGGGGAGGGGTGTGGCGATGGAGGAGGGGAAGTAAAGAAACCTTCGCTTCTTCAGTTTATAGACCAAATGCTCTACAGGTGCTGGTGAGGTATAGGGAGCAGTAATTCTCAAAAGTGCATAACCTAAAGAGCTTCTTATAGTAGCTTGCTGTGGAACTATTTATGAAGGCAGACTGGAAGGTGGGATTAGAAGCCATCAGGCCCTCTCTTTTCACTGTATGTTACTGAGGCCAATATCAATTTTTTTTTTTTTTTTTCAAATTCAGAAACTAAGCCGGGCGTGGTGGCACACGCCTGTAATCCCAGCACTTGGGAGGCTGAGGCAGGAGGATTGGTGCGAGTTTGAGACCAGCCTGGGCTACAAAAGTGAGCTCAAGGCCAGCCTGAACTGCATAGCGAGACCCTGCCTCAAAAAGACAAAAAAAAAAAAAAAAAAAAAAAAAAAAAAAAAAAAAAAAAAAAAAAAAAAAAAAAAAAAAAAAAAAAAAATTCAGAAACTAAGACAAGGGAAGGAGATGTTACACTTCGATGAATTTTGTGGAGGCTTACAACTAGGTCAGGACTTCATTCTCAGGGTTCACCAAGAGGTGATCATCCTTATTGGCATGGGACTTATCATGATGGCTTCGGAAAGGAAAAACGTTACACAGGTGCAGCTGCCCTTCCCTCCTGCAACCATCCCCAGCTCTTCAGCTAAAGAGTTTTCAATTGCATGTTTCTTTTAAACCTCATTAATTGTTTGATTTTATCATTTTTCCTTTACATCGCTAGTGTCTGGATCCATTGTTTTATCATTTGTATTCTAAAATTTTGTAGAGGCCACAATGCCTTGACCCATGACTATTAGGGATTTTAGGTGAATTTTCCCAGTTCTACACTCTTCTCAAATCCATGCACTATTGTTATATAACTCTCTCTCTCTCTCTCTCTCTCTCTCTCTCTCTCTCTCTCTCTCTCTCACAGGATTTGACTTCTCTGACTTTTGAATTTGAGTTTGGCCATGTAGCTCTCTTTGACTCATAATTTGTAATAAGGAGTCTGACTCTAATTTTAGAGTACACTGAGGGTTCAAACTTCTGATTTTCCTTCCCCCTGACCATATTCTCGTATCTTAGAAAATGGATGGAAACCTCCTGACTCTGGGCATCGCTGGACAGGGCAAGCTCCATTGCCGGCAAGACAATCCCCTCTTCATCTCTGTAGCTGTTAGTCCCCGTTCACTTGCTCCTGTCTTGACATTCTGGATTGTCTTATGTCTAAGCTGTTGCTCCAAGACAGCTTTGTGTGAGTGACAAACTTAGCTTCGAATTCTTTTGTGTGAAATATCATCAGCCTTGGCATCCAGTCTATTAACCAGCAGTTGGCTGAGGTCCATAGCACCTTCACAGGATGACTACAAAACAGATGTCCATCTATGTGATACTTGTACATGGATGGAAAAAAAATGCCTATGGTTTTGCTTCCACTGTTGCTCTTCACTACCATGCCTGACCTATCCTGTTAAAAGAAGAAACACATGGAGGAATGTGCAGGTTCCCAGCCCCTGGATGATTGTCCCCAGACATGTGGGCAGGGTCAGTTAGGGTCAGAAGAGGCTCCCAGGCAAGCCCCAGCTGCTATAGAATCATGGCCAGGAAGATGGGCCAAAGGCAGCTGAGAAACGCTGGACCCCTAAATTCATGAGTTAAATATATGTTGACTTTTGGGTACTGGTGGGATTTTGTGGTTGTTGTCAGCACTGCTGTGCCAATAGGTGACAAATAAATCAAGTGTGGGGACTCTAACCTGACCCTGGGATAGGCAACATGAAGCCTCTATCTGCTCTTTACCAACTCTTACTGAAAACAGGAAATCCAAAAATGCAGAAAAGATTACAGTACAGTTCATGTTTAGCCCTTTCCCCCTATTTTGAAGAGTTTATTTTGTTTAATTTTTTTTGTGTGTGTGCTAGGACTCTTAATAAGCAATTAAAAAAAAGCCTTAAGTAAGATTAGCAATTTGCACCTTTTAAAAAATTAACAGTGCTCTGTTGTTTTGATATTGAGCTCCATTATCAATTTGCATCTTTAAAGAGGTGTAACCTTTCTCAGATATTTTGCTCCGTGTTCTTATATTTAACTAGCAAGGCTTGATTTTTACATTGCTTATGCTGCATGTACTTCTGCACAATTAAAGCTAGGGGAGAAGAAGAAGAAGAAGAAGAAGAAGAAGAAGAAGAAGAAGAAGAAGAAGAAGAAGAAGAAGAAGAAGAAGAAGAAGAAGAAGAAGAAGAAGAAGAAGAAGAAGAAGAAGAGGAAGAAGAAGAAGAAGAAAATCCAAGGTTCAAGCATCGAAGGGTCTGGTGTAGACTTCTGTAATGTAGGCTATTCAGAGTACAGGTGATCTTGTCAAGAAATAGCCCCACATTGGAATCAAGGAAAGATATCCTAGAGTTTCAAGAAACAAATAAACAAAAATCTGTCTGTGGGAGTGTTTGCTGGCTATAACGTTGGGTTACGTAAGGTTGGAAAACAGTAGGTCCTTCAGTCAGTCATCAGTTCTGCGCTGTCTCTCCTGTATCACTGGAACCATCTTGACAAACTAACTGCCTTCCATCTTCTATAGTGCTTTCCAGACTACTCAAAGCACCATGCCCCCAGCGAGTCCATCCAGCCGGCAGGGCCTGGGGTGCCTCACAGGGAAATGCTCAAGCGCTTTATAGTCCTTGGCTTCCCAACCACATCTTCTCCTAGGTAAGATATTTAAGATAATGAAAGATTATCATACAAAATTCACTGAACTTCAGGTTGGTGGCGGTGAAACCTCTTTCTGCTAGGTCAAAGTATACCACATATCCATTTGTTTGATCAGAGAGAATTAATCATGTTGTCCAGTAAAAGAAAATAGATGCCTAAAAAGAAATAATTACTTTTGTGTAATAAACACTTAAATAATTACTTAAAAATAAAACTTAAAAGTCTTTGGTGGCTGGGGAGATAGCTCCATAGAATAAGTGCTTATCTGTCAAGCACAAGGTCCTGAGTTTGATCCCTGGTACCACACACACACACACACACACACACACACACACAGAGGAACTGGCCAAATAGCTCAGCGAACTAAAGCAGCTGCTTAGGCAGCGCACCAGCCAGGGTTCAATCACCTGCATGCTGTGCTGGCCCTGCCTCTGGGGCACGCTGACACAGTGATCGAGACTGAGCATAGTGGTGTGCGCCTATAATTCCAGCACTTGATATTGAAAACAGGAGAATTATTACGAGTCCAATCAACGTAGTGAGACCCTGTAGACCTTATAGATCCTGCCCCAAATACATTTAAAAAAAGACTTTAGTAATTATCTACATTTTTCAATAAATTAGGAAACACTTTTGGGTGACTATATAAGTCAGTGTATATATTATTAAACTATGAACAAAGTAATATATTTTGTTTTCAACAATGGACTGGTGACAATGGGAGCCTAACCTATACATTATCTCAATATGCTGATATGGAAAAAAAGAAAAAACAGAAAGCCAGTGCTTGGGGTGCACAGTGCTTCTCTAGCATCTGTGAGGCCCTGGATCTAATCCCCAGCACAGGAAAAAGCAAAGCACAAAATCCAAATATCAAAATCTTTTCGAACTAAGGTTCTATGCGGGGGGCAAGACCCTGCTGTCACTCTAGGAGAGGGCAGTAATTTGTGGCCACTTCTTAGAGTTTTGTCTGAAGTCTAAGAACTTAATTTTATCTTTAACTAGAGCCAATTTTATGTTACATTTTTATTTTTAATATAAAATTGGAAAATAATGTGGAATTGAGGTCTAAGATGGAAAAGGTGACCATTCTGAACACATTGCTTTGTCTTTGATCTTGACATAGAAATGCTCTCAAAACTTCTGCTTCAGCCTGCCATTGTCATTTTTCTAAATAATTCCACCGGGTGATCTCATATTTTCAATGAATTTACTCAGCATACTTTTGCCATTAGTACCCAAATCCACATTCACCATCTAGATGTGTTTTAGTCACTAGATCCACGTATCTGTTGGATATTTCAATCTAATTTTTCCATGGTCTCTGTGTCTTAGTCATGGATAGCCACTGGTGCTAGCAACTTCACTTAGATGTCCAGCTAGAAACCCACTCTTTGAAATGAATCACCATCCTTTGCCAACTTATCACTTCAATAATACTTGACTGTGTTCTATCTCATTCTTTTCTCCCACTAGTTTACTATTTGAGATATTAAATCTCATGAATTATTGTAAAATACTTTCTCTACTTTTTCATTCCAATCACATAACTATAGCAAGTCACTGGGAATTAATGGCTCCCAAGCTATCAATGAAAACATTTTGTTGTTTTGGGTAGGGTTCCGAGAATCATAATAGAACTGTAAATTTCAATTATCTTTTTTTTTCCTTCTGACTCGGGTTTATTTGTACAAAGAGCACATGACACCAGCAACTCACAGATGAGATCCCAGGGATCAAAACAGCCCTTCTGTTTTTATATCAGCAGATACGAGGCTTTTACTGTGGAGCCTTCACAGGGACCTGGGCATCTCTGGGGGCCTGGGCACCTTTGGAAGCCTGGGCTGGAGCAGAAGTTGGAGTCTGGGCCTTGGCTGGAGCCTAGGCCTTTGGCTGGCAAGGCCTGAGACCCTTGGAAATGTGGCCATGGATATGTTTCCCAAGCTTGTGGCGGGCAACACAGGCAAGCTGAGTGAGCCTGTGGTTTACTCCCTCTAACATGACCTTGGGCTTGACCTTGGACTTGATGAGGACCTTGATAGCCTTAGCATGTGTATCATGGCCTTGGCATTGTTGCCTCCATCTTCTTGAAGCCCTTCTTGCTGTGCCTCTTGGCAAAAGGCATGTTGCTAAGGAACTTGGGCTCTACCCCCTTCACACATTTGTATCTTTGTGACCGAGGTTTCTTGATGCCATTTCTGTGCCTTTTTCAGGATTGGTTGTGTGTTGTGTGGTTCTTGGACTTGGCCATAACTGCAGTGTAAACCACGGCTACCTATACTTTAATATTCTATTTGGTCTTTAGAATAAAATATATAAAATATTTCTCATGATAGCAAAAAACAAAAAAATCCGTGAACAGAAGAAGTTGAGCAGAAGTGCTATTATTAGACAAAGAAATAATATCTAAGGAAACATTGAAATTCTAGCAATACAAGGGAACACATGTGGCCCCTCCAAGCTCTGCCTCCTCAGACACTACCAGTTTAGGCTTTCATTTTAGTGATTCCTATGCTATTGCTTTCTTGGTTGTTCTGCAGTCTTAGGGAGCCATCTGAAACACAGATTTGATCTCTGTGTCACTATTAAGTGCTGGAAGCATTGTGCTACTTGGGTGAATGTGGATAACTTAAGGGCTTGGTCCAGTTCACATTAAACCAGGCATAAGAGAAACTGATGACATAGCTCTGAAGTGGTGAAGACACTGTCAGAGACAGGCCAGCAGGTTCCCCTGTGGGTATGGGAGCATAAGCCAACAAGACTGTCCTGGACCCTTTTGATGTATAATACCCAAGAGATCCATAAGAAGAAAATTCTTCCCAGTGTGTTCCTGATCAGAATACTTAATCTGTTTTCTCCTTTAGCCACCAAGAGCTGGAAAAATGTCATATGTAGCTCCCTGAGGCTTTATTAAATAGTTATCTACTAGGAAGACAGAAGCTTAGAAAGTAGAGTCCAGGTAATATGGTAACTAGAAAGAATGGGAAAAAAAACATTTGAAGAAGGTATAGGTGGAATGTGTTGTAATAAACTGTTAATCAAAATGAAGAGAAATTTAAAATCCTGATAATGAGTGTCATTTCAATGAAAATCATATCTTCTTTTCTTGTTGTTGAAATTTAAGCTTCTGAAGAGTGCTTTGGAGACATAGAGATAAAATAAGCCCTGGTCCTGCCTAGTCTGGACATGTGGCCTCCTTAAAGATCCGTAGTTCTGATAGCAGTTATGTGAATCTTATCACTAATACGCCAATAGGATGTGATAGGTTGTTGGTTAGAGACACCATGGCTAGGCGCTCAAAGCTTCTTTGGGTTTCTGTGTTGTTTTCCTGTGGCTTCTCTTTCTACTTCCCATTTATGATGGTTCAACTTGTGACTTTCTATTTCATAATGGTGACAAAGTGATAAGCACTTATTAGGAACTACTTTCAGTTTGAGTTCAGACCTTTCCCCAGGCCAGTGGTACATGACACAGTGTTCTCTGGCAAGTCAGGTGGCAGAAGCAAATCATAGCTTCTAACAGGCCCATATCACTAAGGGAGACATTGGATACTCCACAAGGCATTGTGTTGCTAAGCTATGCTGCTATTAGAGCATATATATTTTTTTTTTCCTTTTTGAGACAGGGTCTTGCTATGCAGTTCAGGCTTGCCTTGAGCTCACTTTTATAGCCAGGCTGTTCTCAAACTTGCACTGATCGTCCTGCCTCAGCCTCCCAAGTGCTGGGATTATAGGCATGTGCCACCATGCCTGGCTATATCATGCATTTTCAACTTAAAATATTTTCAACTTTCAATGAGCTCATTATGATGTAAGTTGAGAAGCATCCATACTTAGGAATAGACTACTATGCTTTGTTTGGAAACCAACCATCAAAAATTCCCTGTGATGCATGAAAAACTCATAAAACATTTCACTGACCAGAGGTAGGTTTACAGCACAAAGCTGTTTTATCTGATTTATAGGTACTTCTGTAGACAGTGTACATACTGGAGTCTTTTAATCTAGGTGATGTTATATGAACCTTGACTGTTAGTTCTTGTAGATTCTTTTGTGCTAAGACAAATTGAATACAACGCAGAGTGAGTAGTAGCTGGGCTCTCAGTGCACCAAGAATATTCTGGAAGGTATAGCACAAGGCAACTGATTTAAAATATTCGTTGGAGTCAGAAAACTTGAAGCTAAAATTAAAAAAAAATCAAACACTTTTTAATGCAGAAGTAGAAAACTAGATTGGGAGTTCATTACATGCCTATTTTTAAATTTCATAAGCCCTGGCTGCAAAGATGTACAGAAAATTGCAAATGAGTCTTACCTAAAAATGTTTGCGATCTTTACATTTATGGGTACCAGAAAAAAATAGGAGCTAATTTGATTTTCTGGGCTAATACCTAACTGTGGGAGCATGAAACAGTTGCAAATACAACACAGGTCTGAAAGTATTTGATCTCACCTTGTTCTGTAAAGGTGCTTATAGTAATTGTGTGCTCTGTAACATTGACCAGCAAGAAAACAAGACCAGCAGACAGTATTAATTGGTCTTGTGTCCAAGGATAAAGACTGGATATTTATGTTGTCCTGTAGGAAAATTCTTACTTTTTGCCTCCTTTGAAGTAAAAATCAGAGATAATATGAGATGTCCAGTCCTTGGAGGGCACCCCAATCTAATTAACATAGTGGATTTGTATGAGTGAACTGGGGGAACATACTTGCTGTTTAATCAAGACTATAGAGAAAGAAAAAGCTGAGAATGTCTTGGTCTTCAAATGGTGGGAAGAGAGTGACTAAGTCTCACAGGATAAAATTCACCTAGATAGAGTATAGGTTTTTGTTATGGTTTGTGTCTAGTTGTTCCCCAAAAGCCTCATACAGTCATAGGGTGGACTTCTACAGTTTGTGATTAACTCACAGTCCATTAGGATTATGAGTGTGAATGCTTCTGGGATTACGGGTGTGAGTACCGCACCCAGCCTGGGGCAGATAACCTGAATGTGGCATAGAGGAGACAGGCTTGCTTTCTGCTCTTTGCCGCCACCATGAAAGTTTGCTCTCTGCCATGTGCTGCTCTGCTTTTGAGCCAGCTGAGTACGCACTGAAACCTCCAATAACTGTGCACTAAATACACTTTTCCTTCCTTCATTTTGAGCATCCTATATTTGTCCCAGTAACCAGAGAAGAGTAACTGAGATAGTTTTCTACAGCAATGTCAGACATATGCTGAACCTTAATCTGGAGAGCAGTGATTCATTTGCATCTTTTGCGGTTGTGGGAAGTTTGTTTTCTGAAACTATACTTCAAGGATTCAGAATATGTGTATTCTGCCACTTGCTTCAAAGCCTTCCTGGGAAGGGGAGAAGGATAGGAGAAGTCAAGGTAAGAGGTAATAGCCAAAAGATACCAACGTCAAGGTCATATTGCAAGGATCAGCTTTAGCCAACCTCTTACCCAGTCTTCCTTGCAGCTAGCTCCACCACATCTAGGGGAGCTTCTCTCAATTTTCCCTTTTTGGAAACACTACTTGGTGTTCTCATTGTTTTGGTTCTCAGCACGACTAGGTGGCACCTGAGAGGCACGACCACCACTGCTCTACAGATGAATTTCAGATGTTGAGTCTTCCAGCGCGTTTGAAACCCAGCCAAATATTTTCTCCTATTCCTACTTTTTATTCCTTATAATTTCCTGAGAAACTTTCCTGCCAGCAGACTTCTCAGACAGTGACAAACTGAATCCTCATTAAAACAAAGAAAGGTTAAGGGGAAAAAATAACCTATTTAAAATGAGGTAACTTACCAGTCTTTCAGCTATAAATTGACGATAGGATTTATATAAATCCATACTTGTATCTCTTTTACCTGCAGTTAGACTAGTTAATGACGAAAAAAGTACACAGCTGATCGTGTGGCTTTAATGAGGATTCTTTTTACAGAGGTAAAAAAAAAAAATCCACCAAATTAAATTCTGCCAATTTACTCCATTGCAAATTGAGTACCCCCTGTGAGCCAAAGGTAGGAAAAAAAAAGAGAAACAGAAAAAAAAGGAGAAAAAAAATCATCAAGTAGCTTAAATCAGTTACAGCTAAATGTGTAAGTCAGCATGCGCTTTAGCCTTTAGTCATGAAGAATATATTAGATTTTAAAAATAAATGGCTTTCTGCTGAGTCTTCATTGCAATGGCTTTCTGACTTTTAATTAAATTTTCAGTACTTGTGGCTGCTTCCTCGTGTACTCTGGCCACAGAGCTTGCATCGCCTCCATCATTAAGTGGAGTGGAAAACCAAATTGGAGATTATTAAGCTTGTTCATTTCTTTGTTATCAGTAGCTGGCGACTCTCCCCTTTTTACTTGTTAAATAAGGATGGAGCTTTCTACCAGGATATTTTCCAAGAATGAGATAAGCTCTCGTAAACAGAGCATGATTAGCCCTAATGCGGGAGCTTGTTAAATGTTCCTCATTATACGTTTCTGGTCTGTTTCATCAGTGTTAAATGAACTTAATGTAAATTAATAAAAACAGGTTTGCATTATTTGTAACAGGATTGAGAGTAAAAAAGAAAACTGTAAGCAACACTAAACTCAGCAACTCATGTTGAAGTTTGCACTTCTCTGCTGCCCTTTCTATTCTGTAGAGTTGAATAAAATATTCTGAAGGCTTAATGTTTAATCTTTCGGAATGGAGACTACAGTTTAGGTCCTGCATTATGGACTTTAATTGCTAATTTGGTGCTGTTCTACAGATTTTGTCTTTGCGCCCTTTGAACTTCCCAGAAATAAAGAGATTTATGAAAATCACATATTGTTGGAAGGAACAGTCTTCAACAAAGGAATTCAAATTTTTATACCAACAGGGTCAAGAACAATACCACTGTAGTTATAGAACTTAGTGGTTGGTTTTAAATTCATATTTGTTTTGATTTATAAAAATAAGTTCTTTGCAGATGCTTCAAGGCAAATGTGTTATGTAAAATTCACATTGTTTTAAACAGTGACATTCTTAAAATACAGGGCTTCTTTTCCTAATTAAGGAGAAGCCAAACTGAAAAGACACTTAAACATGCAGAGAAGGTGGAAAAGCTAAGGGCCACTGATCTAAATGATACAGTGATTTATCTCTGAGACGTAGAATCAGATGCCCATGAGCAAGTAAGAATAATTGTGGATCCCAGTATTTAAAATTTCAAAGACCTCATTTCTAAACCAGAACGTGACTAAGTTATCAACTCCTTTTGAGTATATCACCAGAAATGGAGGCCACAGTGACTTGGGCCTTGTGGCTGTTGACGGTTTGGGTTAATCATTCATACGTGGGGATTGGGATTACTTGGCTACCTTTATAAACATCTTAATGCTTGTGATGTTTGAAAGAGGGTTTAAAATGCAGCAAAATGAGGATGAAAGTTACTAAATGGTAAAAAGATAATGGATCATATAAACTGGGTGTGGTGGCCTGTGCTTTGTAAACCCAGCACTTAGGGAGGCTGAAGCAGGAGGATTGCAAGTCTGAATTCTACCTGGGCAACTTGGTGATCCCACATGGAAAATGCATAAGGGCTAGGGTGTAGCTCAGTATACCGATGGGCTGAAGCTTCAGCACTAGAAGGGGAGAAGAGGTCATATGACTGCAGATGCAGTCTCATTTCTTTTCTTTTCTTTCTTTCTTTTTTTTTTTGCAGGACCAGGGATTGAATTCAGGCCCTTGAACTTGCCAGGAAAATGCTTATTCTACTGAGTTATTTTCCCTGCCCTATGCAGTCTCATTTCAAGCGGTTTCCTAGAACTTTTCATGGAGAATTTTGTAGTTTTTCAGATTAATAGTGCACGTGAAATATTTGCTTAACATTAGTGGTGATCCTTACAGCAAAATCTTGAATTTAACTGGAATTCTTAGAGAATGTCAAGTCCACAATCCAGAATAGTGAATATATGGTTTATGTCTCACAACTGTCAAAGATGACAGGTACAACTGATTGTTCATAGTACACTCTTGTGCTCCACTTGAACTGGGCTCAACATCCTTCTCAACCCACTAATAGAGGCAGCTGCCACCAATAGATTATACTCATTATGTGAGATGAGAAAAAACAGTTTGCCATACTAGTTGTAGTTAGTTGAAATTTTTATTTATTCACTTATTAGATTTAGTTAGAAAAACTTGCACTTTTCAACTTCTGTGTTGGAAACTTTTCAGGCCACATTCTAGAGTATGGCAAGCACATTTTAATTGGTACATCATAATTCATTTAAATTTTTGTTTTCCTGAAGATCTTATTGCAATTCAGTGTCACTGCTATAGAAACAAATTTCATTCATGAATTATAAGTATAGAAAGTACAGCTGACTAGGATGAAATTACCAAATTCAGGATATACACTAGAATATATATACTTTCCTTCCTCACCTTCTTTCTAATACATTCTTGATTCCATGGGATTTTATTTTGAAAAGGAGGAAATAAATTATGATTTCCAAAGCATGGCCTGAAGAACCTCTACAGTGTCCAGGCAGTGCTAGAATGTTATTCGCTTGCCGTAGGGCCGTTTGCTGTGAACATCAGTCACCTCTGTTCAGCTCAGCTTTGGTCACAACCTCTGCCGCCTTCATGCCTGCTGGTTCCTGTCCTGGGTGCTTTCATTGCATGTGGCTGTCCCCTCCCTCCACTCTCCCAGTAAACCATTAAAATTGAGAGGTTGGTTAATTGACAGCTTTAACTCACAATGTCCTGTGTAACAGAGTTTACTAAATGCATTAACTGAGAAAACAACAAATGAGGACTCATACTTGCTGGTATGGAATAAAGGCCACCAGTAATTCTTTCTGTGTGGCTGTAAAGGTTACAGGGAGATGTCAGACTCTCGGAAAAACTCAAGAGGGTCCAACTATTACCTTAGTATAAAGAAAAGAAGTCTAAAGACTCAACATGTAGCCTAATTGGAATCAATATTTTAAACAATAAGTAGCTGTAGATTATTACAAAAATTAAGTGATACACTAAAGAGTGACAAGAAAATATCCTTTAAAAATAGGGAGAAAAGCGATAAATCACGTATTGGTGAGCTAATGAGTGATAATAGTAGAAAATGTTAATTGCAGTCTGACTGTGTGCTAGATGCTGCTCCAGGAGCTTCCCCTGTGTTCACTCATTGTGTACCACAATCCCAAGGCAGCAACTGGGACTCGCCTTATTTTAGGAATAAGGACACCAAGGTGCAAAGACAGGAAATGACTTGGTGAACCTCAAGCAGCCATGAACAGCAGAATTGGCATTTGAGTCCGGGGAGTCTCACTCAAGAACTCAGTTTGGAGCTGAACACAGTTTCCAAAGCTGACTGCTGTGTTTTTCTTTTAGCATCCTTGAAACTAATCTAAAAAAGAAGTTATATAGGCACAGTCACTGCCCAGGTAATGCTAGGGAATAAAAACAGAAGCTCCTGGAACCTGACAGAACTTGAGAATATTACTCAAAGGGTATTCACTCTTATCAGCGTAAAAGCATTGACCTTTAGGAAATCAGAATAAAGCAGGAATCAGAAAAGAATTGCCACATCTCAGACTTTCAGATGAAACTAGACCTAAATGTAGGATTACTTATTATTTTCAACTTCTCTTACTTCCTTTTAGATTGAGTGTTGAGGGGAGAAAGAAGGTCATCGGTTAATTAGTATTGCATGGCTTAAAGATGTTCTCAGATAGTGAAAGAGGTGAGTGACCAAAGCTTAGAGTTTGTATAAAAAGCTGAGGCTGCCCAGGATGAGGCACAGAGCTGTGTGAAAAGTCCACCACCTAATTGGGTGGTTATTGTGGAGAAAGTTAAGCAAGTGAAGTAGAAAGCATGCACTGGCATCCTGAATCTGCCGTGTGGTAGTGGTGGTGGACAGACAGGACAGAGAGGGCTTTCAAAGAACTCTGACGCGGCACAAATGCCTGCCTGGCAAGTGCAAGGTCATGAGTTTGAACCTTGGTCCCACCAAAAAATAAATAAAATAAAATAAAAAATAAGAAACAAAAAACGAAGAGAGCTTTGAGTGGTTTTCACTCATGTTTGCCAATTTCATAGATATTTCCCATCTTAAAATTAAAAGGCAAAAGAAAACCTATGCCTATTTTTTTTTAAATGGCATATGCTTTCTTTATAAGATTGTCAGAGAAAGGTTTCCCTGGAATCAGTGTGGTTCGTGTGTCACTCAAACAGGCTGCAGGATCCTGAACATGGGTGTTTACCTTCCCTGTCCTACCTTCCCATTTACCCTTACCAAACACGCAATGAATTGGCTGGCAAAATCAGGAAGTCACACAACACAACCAAATGATATCATCGTCTTAACAATGGCTACAACTTATTAAATATTCAATCCATGAAAGGGGCTCCCCATGTGCTATTAAAAAAATTCTCCTGGCAACCCCGAAAGGTGGATACTATCCCCATTAACTGGATGAAATGCAAGGCTTAGAAAAGTTAATGGCTAAGGTCAGCCAGCCAGTAGGAAGAGGTGGGACTGGGGTTCAAGAAATAGCTGCTAGTGTTTGAAGCCAATGCTGTTAACATTATACCATCTTGCTTCCCTATATTACCTGCATTCATATGTCATGTGTTACCTACTTTGTGCCTGAAACAAAGGGACAGCCACTACTGTATTATAAAGTTAAATTTGCAAAGGCTCTGTCAGCCCCATCCAGCTATTCTGACAGCTGAGAAGGAATGTTTTGGATCTAAGCTTTGAAAACAGGCTGCCCCAGCTAGGCAGGTGGGGTGGCTAGATGGGATTACGGCCCAGGGACTCTTTGCTGAGCAAGGTGCTCCTTCCTGTCAGAACACATTTCCTTACAGCCTGCAGTCTGCAAGCTGGTGGCACCTCCTCCTGCTTCTGCCTCCTAGTGGGCTGTCTGAGGGAGGCTATACATATGTATTAAGTTATTAAGCGGTGGTATGGGTTCTCACAAGTTCAAACACAAAGCATGCTGTGTCTCTGCTCGAGCATCTCCAGGAGGGCCTGGATTAATAGAAATGCAAATGGAGCATCTGCACAAGGCCATATGATTAGAGCCTCCCCCTCACACCTCAAAGTCAAGAGCAGAAAAACACTGCATGTGAAATACAACAAGAAATGGTGATATAATATGCAAAGTCTGTTACCCATTTCAACAGCAGTCAGCAAAACATTTCTGCTCACACCACTCAGAACAATTCTGCCCCAACTTTATTATGTAAGCTAACGTTTTTCATTAGGGATAAAATTTGCTGTTGGTATGTTAGAATCCCAACCGACAGCTTCGTTGCTGAAGACCGTACCACTGTGGAGCCCACTCTAGAAATGTGCTGTTAGGAGAAGCAGGGCTTTCAGTTTTTTCACCGTTCTCTTTCTCTCTCTGGGATAGACATTCAGGGGTTGAGAAGCCCATGGAGCCTGATGTCTAGCCCCTATCTGTGCTGGGCGACGGCTGTGCCTGGCTGGTTTGGGTTGCTGAGCAAGTCACAGGTTCTGTTTCTGAGACAGGTAACCCCACTCTCTTTTGGGGAATGCTTCCTAACCCTGCTACTGTCAGCTATCACGTACAGCTTCTCTGGACAAGGAGCAGATCCCCTCACCTTGCCTCAGTAGTGTTCCCTTTATGTTTGGGGGATCACTGGATGCATGAAGGAATAAGTGAAAAGAAAACTGCAGTGGGCAGGAGGGTGTCAGTGTGCAGGGGCAGCAACGACTCGGTGCTGCGTCTTCACTGAAGACCAGTGGCAGCTCGGTTAGGACACTGTCCCTTCTTTGGCATTTTCTTCCCCTTTGTGTTTTCCCCCTGAGTCTGCTCCTCATTACTTTAGCTGGTCGGTTTGGCTCATGTATGCCTAGGTGACCCTGGAAAAGAATTCTTCCGATCATGACCCTGTATGGTCATACTGCTAATCACTGCTCCTTCTAGTCTTAGACAAAGAGGAGGCTCTTATGCGGCTGAGCAATGATCCTATCTAGGGATAAATTCTCAGGTGACCCAGGTGTCCAGATGCTTGCCTTTTCTATATATTCAGGCAGCTTCATGATTATCTCTCCAGATGCTGGAGATCTGCTTCCCCTGGAGGTATTATAGGCCCATTACACTAGGCGCTCTCATGGATCTTTAGTTGTGTTTGCAAAGTGTTATTCATCAGAGGACAGGTTGGTGAGCTGGTCATTTTGCCTGGCTTAAAACAGGAGGAAAGCCTCCTGTTTTTTGCCCCTTTTCTCCCAGCTTCCTGTCACCATGTCTGCCATTCCTTGTTTCTCACTTGAGTGAGAGCTGTCCATGTTCTTTCCCACCATTCAGTTACACACGCTCCGTTCGCACACCTTCCAGCTCACGGGAAAGCCCCGTTTTTATTCGCTACTCAGTGAAATTCTTTCAATGATTTTCCACTGCCTAAGTATAAATATGCATTTTTTATTCTGAAACTGAAAGCTGTCAAAAATTTCAATTTGCATCTTTCAACATTTTAAATTGCCTGTACCTAACTCACACCGCGTCATCCCTGGTTCCCCATCTCCCTAAATGCTAAACACCATTTACTCTAGTTAATAGGATGCTCCTCCCCTAATCCACCCTGACCTTTGGATTTATCCTGGAAGAGATCTCCCTGTGCCCTCCTGTTTCGAGACTACTCAAACACACCCTAGTGCCTGCCGGCCTGCACAACTGTGCCCCCCTTTTGGCCAGCATTCCTCTTGTCCTTGCATTCTAGTAATGGTCATCACTGTGGCCAGGCATGATGTAAACACACATACATACATACATAAATAAATAAATAAATAAATAAATAAATAAATAAATAAATACATAACATTCATTTATAGAATGAATGAAAGAATGTCAAATGTGTTGATCTCTGATCTCTTCCTAGTGTTTCTGTGATCCCCAAGCGGGGCACCATGTAATGCATTCAAGGAACACTGGATTTGCAGGGAGAGACCTGGTTTGGAAGCTCTGCTTGGCTGCTTACCAACTGTAAGATTTTGGGCAAACTACCTACCTTCTGTGTATGTCATCTCTGCCTCTGTCTCAAGGCCAGTTGAAAGCGTAAAGTTTTACTGTGGCTTTTGTTGTTGTTCATATGCATATTCTTTGGTCTCTGGAAATGCCACAAAGCAAAGCATTGCTCATCTTACAGATAGCAAGCACTGTGCTTGCATATAAATCATGACATGAGCTGAAATCATATACAGCACAAACCTAGTGACATTTCACTGGAAAAATAGAGTCGGGCGAATATTTTATGCCCACAGTAGCGTCTATGCTCATGAAAGCAAAACTGTGGGCAATGGAAGCTATATGCTTACTTTTAAAGACCATACATTTTGATAGTTTAACTAATTTGAGAACCGAGTAACAGAAATGACACGGTGCTGCTAATCCATACGTCTACCACGAGGAATTTCTTGGGAAAAAAGGAAAGGAAAGGGAAGTTTCCACAGTGATTTCTTGCATCTGCAATCCTAAATCTAATTCAGTATTAGTGCTCCTGACAGGAAAAGAAATTTCAGGGCAGTTACTCACACTTTTGAAGGTTTTATTCGGTTTAACCTCAGAAATAACTGCAGCGATGGAGCCGAATGCTTTCAGATGTGGGCTTTCTCTCTGAAATAGTGGACTCTTGAGTTTCTACTCTTCCTAAAATTAGGTCTGAGATGCTACAGTGACTTCCGGAAGAGTAGCTTTAACTACCTGGTGATGTTAAAACATAAAAAATTCCCCTGCCCTCTTAGTAGGGCGTTTTTTTGAGAACATGCAAGAAACTGGGAAGCCTCAGCAAACGACTATGTGATAGATTTTCGTGTGACAGACAGGGTGGCTCATGGCAGCTGCAAGTTCCTCTCACTAGGCACATCTGTGAGCCGGGATGGCACTTTGCACAGTGAGTTATGGTGCGAGTCCCAGCCAGGTCTCAGATACGCTCCAGGATTCATCTCATGTTATTTACGGCATTTGCTCCCTTTTTTTGTGGCATGTGTCCTTTTCTTTATAAACTTTCCTCGGGTCTCTTGACAAACTACAGTGGTGAACATAAAACAGGAAGCACACACTCATTTTTCTGTTGAGGTGAGATAAATGACTAAGCAAGAGACAGTCAACCTTATAGCAAACTCTATAGCAGCAATGCCACATTGCAACAGACGCCGGCAAAAGGAGGCAGTGTAGTTAGCACAGGGCTAACTTGATTTTTTTTTTTTAATTTTTATTTATTTATTTTTTTCTTGTTTCAGAACCTTTGTTTATTCACTCATTTTTATGGCCAGCTCAGCCCGCCCTGAGGGCAGGGCTGGCGCAGCATATGGTGCCGGGGATCGAACTCCGGTCCTTGAAGCTGCCCAAGCTTTCCCAAGCAGGGGCTTTAGACCACTGGGCCATCCTGCCGGGCCCCTAAATTGCTTTTGTTGTTGCCTCATTTTTTTGATTCCTCCCCCACCCTTGACTGCTATATTTCTTTGAGAATTCTCTGCGAAATCACTAGGCTTTGTCTTATAATTCTTCACAATTTACAAAGCACTTCCCACAGCATTTCAGTGTTTCTCAGAGCATTCCAGTTACCCTTGATGTTGTGTTTGTGCCTTTCTGATGGTGAAACTGAAACCAAGGTTTAATCATTATAGCTTGGTAGACAGTGAGGACAGCCCAGACCATTTGTAGGCACACCACCAATGGTTCACAAAGGCATCAGGACAGGGAAATCCATTTCAGACCACTGAGGACATTGGCACTAGGTGGGCTGAGTACCAAAAGCTGGAGTGAACCTGACTTAAGAGTTCCAGAATACAGAATCTCAGGAGATTAGAGCCAGGATTAGGGGGAGATTTAATGCAGGTGCCACTGTGAGGAAGCCAGGTAAAGGTCTAAGAAGGAGGTGATGGATTGCACCCATGTCCCTTCCTCAGGGCTCATGCCTTTAGATTCAGCTGGGGAGAGGAGCTGGGTGGGTCTCTTTGAGTGACTGAAAATACCTACAGGTGTGTTATGTTGAGTAGCATAGCCTTGCATATGGGTCCAGAAGGGCAGGCAGATGGCAGACTTTGAATTTATAAACATTGAATTAAGTTTTAGGAATGACAATATCAGGAAGATACGAAGCATAAAATGAACTATTTGAAATATGTAGTTAAAAAGAGAAGTAAGAGTACCACCACACATGGCTAAGCATTATTTTTTCCTTCCTTCCTTCCTTCCCTCCTTCCTTCCTTCCTTTTTTTCTTCTTCTTTCCCCTGTTCATTTTACTTTTTCTCTCTGTTATCCCTCCCTCCCTCCCTTACCATCTTCCTTCATTTTGGACCATATACTACTTCTATCTGGAGCTACATAGAGACTTAGTTAAGAGTTGGGGTGAAAAATATGTCCAAGGAAAAAAGTTTACAAATCCTTTGCCAGTGACAAAAAGCTATGTGATAATTTTTGGATTGTTGTTGTGTAAAACATTTCAATTTCTCATTCCAAGTTGGTGAATTCATGTACTGAGAGCAGCGAATGGTTTGTGGTGCTTGTGCTGCATTCTGGGACTATGCAAGCTTGCATATGCACATACATGTTTATGTGTGTGAGCATCAGTTTAAAAATATGTACGGCCTACTGATTAGGATTTTTAAATTGCATCGGGAATAACTCCATCAAGGTGATAAAATTAAACTTTTATATCATTTTTATTTTTTATTTTATGGAAAAAAGGTAAAGCAAAATTTCATAAAAAGATAGGAGATGGGGGCTTTTGGGTTAGCTCAGTGGCTTAAGTGCCTGTGCAGGCAATACCAGTCAGGCACAGGGGATGGCAGTTTGATCCCCACACTCACCATTAAGGCAGTCTGAGCCAGAAAAAAAAAAGACAGTAGGAGAATAACAATAGTTAATGCATCGTATACTATTCTCTTTGAATGAGTTACTTAGAGTACAAGATATACATATAAAACTCCTCCGCTTGATATAAGCACAAACTTTTCTATGAATTAAGGGACACTAATGGTATAGCTAACTTGTATTTTTTTTCTTTCTTCTTTTCCCCTCACACACCTAGTTCATTTTCCCTTTTTAATAATTTATGCACATTTCACAGTATCTATTATACATTTGAGACCATGTTTACTCTTTCATTTTTTCATACTAAGGAGACAATACACTGTTTATATCTGTAAGTCTGATTTACTTAACTAATGAGTATGGTCTCAAGTTGCATTGGTTTATCTACAAAAGTATCAAGCTTATCATTTTTTATGGATGAGTAGTACTCTATTATATAAAAAACACAACATTCTTTTTTCCACTCATCACTTGATGGGTGTTTGTGTTGTTTTCAGGGTATAGATGTTACAAATTGTGCTGCTACAAACATGGGTGTGCATATGTCACAATGGTATGATGTTTTTAATTCTTCTGAGAAGATATCTAGAAAGGGAATAGCTGTGCTGAATGGATCCTGTAATCCTAGCTTTGTGAAGAATCTCCACATTCATTTTAACAGTGACTACTCAGTTTGCACTCCCACCAACATGGGAGAAGGGTTGCTTTTTCCCTACAGCCTCCAGTATTTGCTGTTGGTTTATTTCTTGATGATAGCCATTTTTTTCTGGGGTCACATGAAATCTCAGTGTTGTTTTAATTTGAATCTCTTGAGTGATTTGTGATGTTGAATTTTTTTTTTTAAATTATTTGCTATTTGAATTTTTTCATCTGAGAAATGTGTATTAATCTCAGATGCACATATCTTTATTGAGTTTTTGATTTTCGGTGGTCTGATTTAAAAAAATATTTATATATTCTAGATAGAAGTCCTTTGTCTGAGGGACATTTAGTAAAAGTTTTTCCCTATCTGTGGGCTTCATTTAATTTTGTTGGTGATTTCTTTTGATGTGAAAAATCATTTCAGTAAGATAAGATCTCAATTTTTGATTTTTCGAAGTGTTTCCCATGCAGTTTGGTTTTTGTTCGTGAACTCTCTGCCTACTCTCTGTCTTTAAGATTGCTACCTAGTTTATCAGCCAGCAGATTTAGTGCTTTTGTTTTAATGTTTAGATCTTTGATCCATTTTTCCTTTAGTTTAGTGCACAGCAATAGACATGGATCTAATTTTAGTTTTCAGTGTGTGAAAAGTTAGTTTTTCCAGCGCCATTTATTAAAGAGGCTATCTTTTTTATTCCCCACCCCCCACCCCCCGTGGGACCAGGCTTCAAACTTACAACCTTGCACTTGCCCAGCAGGCACTTGTGCCACAGAGCTACCTCCCCAGCCCCAAGAGCCTATCTTTTTTTTCCCAGTGAATATGTTTGGGTACTTTGTCAAAGATAAGGTGCCTAATTTTATTTGGAGTTGTGTGTGCATCTTCTAATGTATTCCACTGATCTTCATTTTGTTTTTCATTACCATGCTGAATTTATCATAGTAGCTTTGTAGTATGGCTTGAAATCAAGGATTGTGATGCCTTCTGCCCTCTTTTGTTGTGTAGAAGTGTTTTTGCTATTCTAGGCCTCATCTGGTTCCAACAAATTTAAAGAATGTTTTCTATAGCTCTGTGAAGTATGATAATGGTATTTTGGTCAGCATTGCATTAAATCTGTGTTACAATTTTGGGAATATGACCATTCTCACTATGTTGGTTCCTCCTATCCAGGAGCAAGGGATTTCTTTCCATGTTTACACTTTATTTTATACCATATTCCATTGATATATACTTTATTTTTATTACGTTTAATAAGAAATAATGTGACAGTTTTAAAACAGGACAGTAGTACATTTCCAAAATTTGATACAATGCATATTATTGTCCTTCTATTAGTTATACAGGGCACAGGGTGTAGAAGTTATAATTTTTCTAGTCATTGTTGGTATAAAAATTTTTTTTCTCATGGAACTAAGAGAAAGTAGTTGTATACATAATCCATGACATATACTTTAATCTCTTTTTCAGAGCATTGTAATTTTTCCTTTATAGATCTCTTACTTCCTTTGATATATTCTCAAGTATTTCATTTTTTACATGCTTTTGTGAAAGGTGTGATTTTTCTCTCAGTAAGCTTGTTGTACAGAAATTCTACTGATTTTTGAGTGTTGATTTTGTATCCAGCTGTGCTATTGATTGGTTATTAAATCTAGAAGTTTTTTGATAGAATTTTTGGGTTCTTCTATGAAGAGTATCATGTCATCAGCAAATAATGATAATTTCACTACTTTTCCTATCCTTATGCCTTTAACTTATCTCTCTTGTTTAATTGTCAGAACTATATTGAACAGAAGTGGTAATAGTGCATATCTTTGTCTTGTTACTGATTTTAGGGTGAAAGCTTCCAGTTTTTGTCCACTTAATATGATGGTGGCTGTTTGTCATAGATGGTTTTTACCAGATTGAGGTAAAGACCATCCATTCTGATTTTCTGCAGGTCTTTTATTTTTTTTTTTTTTAAATCATGAATGAGTCTTGGAGTTTATCAAAAGCTTTTTCTACTTTTTCTATACCTATTGAGCTGATCATCTGATTTTTGTCTTTGTCTTTGTTTATATGATGTATTACATATATTGGTTCACAGAGTTGAACCATCCCTGCACTCCTAGAATGAATCCCATTTGGTCATGATGTATTTTTTGATGATTTGCTGCATTCTGTTTAGTAGTATATTAATGAGCATTTTTGCATCTATGTTCATTAGGGAGACTGGCTTGTAGCTCTCTTCTTTGGTTGAGTCTTTCTCTGGCTTAGGAATCAGAATAATACTTACCTCCAGGAATGAGTTAGAGGGTATTGCTTCCTTTTCAATTTTGTTAAAGAGTTTGAGAAACATAGGCATTAAATCTTCTCTAAATTGCTTGTAGAATTCAGCAATAAATCCATCAGAACCTGGGCCTTTCTTTGGGA
>PVJA010030361.1:0-25805 GCA_004027025.1 Myocastor coypus | reverse complement strand
AAAAAAAAAAATCAGTAGCTTTCCTATACACAAATAACAAAGTTACGGGTCAGTGGTTCTCAACCTGTACGTCACAACCCCAGCAGGGGTCGAACGACCAAAACACAGGGGTCATCTAAAGCCATTGGAGGGGCCCAGCAGGATGGCTCAGTGGTCTAAAGCACCTGCTTGGGAAAGCCTGGGTGGCTTCAGGGACCGCGGTTCCATCCCCGGCACCACATGCTGCACCAGCCCTGCCCTCAGGGCAGGCTGAGCCGGCCATAAAAATGAGTGAATAAACAAATAAAGGTTCTGAAACAAAAAAAATAAATAAATAAAAATTCTAAAAAACAAAAAAAGAAAAAATAAAGCCATTGGAAAATGTTATTTATTTGGAATTACAGTTTTTTTTGTTTTGTTTTGTTTTGTTTTGAGGGACCAGGGTTCAAACTCACAATCTTGCACTTGCCATGCAGGCACCTGTGCCATGGAGCTATCTCCCCAGTCCTGGAATTACAGTTTTGAAGTAGCCACCAAAATTATTTTTGGTTTCGGGTCACCACAACATGAGGAACTGTATTGCGGGGTCACGGCATTAGAAAGGTTGAGAACCACTGCTCTGCATTGAAATCTATAGTATTCTCTGAAAAGGATAAATGAAAATGAAAAGAATAAACAATTATAGTAAAAACCACCATGCTTTCAAAAATGTTATACAGATTTAATTCAAATCCTATCAAATTGCAATAGTGTATCTCACAGAATTGGAGAAAGCAACCCTAAAATTTACGTGGACCAAGAAGAGGCCTACGCTAGCGAAGGCAATTCTGGACAAGAAAGGCAAGGCGGGGGGGGAATCATAATCTCTCCCTTGAAATTATTCTACAAAGCTACTGTGATTAAAAACAGCATGGTACTGGCAAAAAAGCAGACCCAAAGATCAGTGGAACGGAGTACAAGATGCAGAAATAGGGGCCCGGCAGGATGGCTCAGTGGTCTAAAGCGCCTGCTTGGGGAAGCTTGGGCGGCTTCAGGGACCGCGGTTCGATCCCCGGCACCACATGCTGCGCCAGCCCTGCCCTCGGGGCGGGCTGAGCCGGCCATAAAAATGCGTCAATAAACAAACAAAGGTTCTGAAAAAAGAAAATAAATAAACAAATAAAATTTAAAAAAAAGAGATGCAGAAATAACTCTAGACATACTCAGCTACCTTATCTTTGACAAAGATGCCAAACACTTTCACTGGAAGAAGAATAACCCCTTTAATAAATATGGCTGCAAAAACCAGCTTTCCAGGGGCTGGGAAGGTAGCTCAGTGGCACAAGTGTCTACCTGGCAAGTGCAAGGTTGTGAGTTCGAACCCCAGTCCCACAAGAAAAACAGACAAACAAAAAACTGGCTTTCCACATGACAAAGATTAAAAGTGGACACATATCTTTCACCATACACTAAACTGAATTCAGACTAGATCAAAGTGGGTTTTTTGGTGGCACTGAGGACCTTGCAGCATTTGCCAGGCAGTCACACTGAGCTATATCCCCAGCCCTTAAAAATATGTAAATATTAACACAGAAACATTAAATCTGTTGGAGGATAGAATAGCTAAAACTCTTCAAGATATTAGTATAGGCAAAAGCTTTACGAACATAACCCAAATCACATAGAAAGTATCATAAAAAATCAACTTTTGGGATTCCAGCTTATTAAAAGGTTTTTTTTAAAATCATCAAGTAAATAAGGACAAAGCCAACAGTGTGAGAAAAGAAGTATTTGCCAGCTCTTTCTTAGACAAAGGATTACTAGTGAGAACATGTAAAGAACTGAAAAAAAAAAAAAAAAAAAAGCCACCAAAACAGACTTCCTAAGCTTAAAGATGCAACCCCAAAATGGTATCTGAAATGAATTCATACTTTTCCCGATGAAAAAATACAAACAGCAACTAAATATATTAAAAATGTTCGACACAGCTGGGCGTGGTGGCGCATGCCTGTAATCCCAGCACTTGGGAGGCTGAGGCAGGAGGATTGGTGTGAGTTCAAGACCAGCCTGGGCTACAAAAGTGAGCTCAAGGACAGCCTCAACTGCATAATGAGACCCTGTCTCAAAAAGACCAAAAAAAAAAAAAAAAAAAAAAAAAAAAAAAAAAAAAAAAAAAAAAAAAAAAAAAAAAAAAAAAAAAAAAAAAAAAAAAAAAAAAAAAAAAAAAAAAAAAAAAAAAAATGTTCGACAC
This sequence comes from Myocastor coypus, assembly GCA_004027025.1. Classification (NCBI taxonomy): domain Eukaryota; kingdom Metazoa; phylum Chordata; class Mammalia; order Rodentia; family Myocastoridae; genus Myocastor; species Myocastor coypus. The sequence goes on along the minus strand of PVJA010030361.1, from coordinate 23,596 downwards.
AATTGGTCATTTGAGAGATGCAAATTAAACCACACAGAGATTCTCTCTCACTCCTGCAAGAGTGTCTATCATCAAGAAATCAACTAATAATAAATGCTAGAGGGACTGTGGGGAAAAAGGAACCCTTCTCCATGGTTGCAGGGAGTGTAGATTGGTGCAACCACTGTTGAAATCAGTGTGGAGATTCCTCAAAAAACTGGGATTGGAGGCTGCATTCTACCCAGCTATTCCCCTTCTAGGTATCTTCCTATAAGAATTAAAACATTATACCACAGCGATATATGTGCACTCATGTTTACAGCAGCACAATTTGTTGTAGCTAGATCTTGGAAATGCCCATCAGCTGAGGAATGGATAAAGATGATACTGTTTTACTCTACAATGGAGCACTACTCAGTCATAAAGGATAAACTAGAGACAGCTCTAGGTAAATGGATGCAACTTCAGACCATACTCATAAGGAAACAAACCAGACACACATGTGTAAACATTACATTGCTTCCCTAATGTGAAAAGCTGAAGGAGTAAATAAGATCCCAAATGTACAATACATTTTGCAAAATGGGAAGAAACTTCAAAAGGAAACTGGGAAGAGGAAATGGAGAAAAGAGGGAAAGGAAAAAACGTACATATAACAAATAAAAAAATTTTTTCTCTTTAAAAAAATGCTGACACAATAAAAATAAACAAACAAAAGTTCTGAAACAAGAAGAAAATAAAATAAAAGGGGGCCCAGCAGGATGGCTCAGTGGTGTAAAGCACCTGCTTAGGAAAGCTTAGGCAGCTCCACGCACCGTGGTTCAATCCCCAGCACCACATGCTGTGCCAGCCCCTGCCCTCAGGGCAGGCTGAGACGGCCATAAAAATAAACAAGCGTTCTGAAACAAGAAAGAAAGAAAGAAAGAAAGAAAGAAAAAGAAAAGGAAGGAAAGAAAGGATGAAAGAAAGAAAGAAAGAAAATATGGGGCCCAGCAGGATGACTCAGTGGTCTAAAGCGCCTGCTTAGGAAAGCTTAGGTGGCCGCAGGGACCGCAGTTTGATCCCCGGCACCACATGCTGCGCCAGCCCTGCCCTCAGGGCAGGCTGAGCCAGCCATAAAAATAAACAAATGTTCTGAAACAAGAAAAAAATAATTAATTAATTAAAATAAATGATGACACAGAAAAATGGATTTTGCTCTCACAGTTTTCTTTTTTGTTGTTGTTGTTTTTTTGTTTGTTTGTTTGTTTTTGCTTTTTTGAGACAGGGTCTCACTATGCAGTTCAGGTTGGCCTTGAGCTCACTTTTGTAGCCCAGGCTGGTCTCGAACTCGCACTGATCCTCCCGCCTCAGCCTCCCAAGTGCTGGGATTACAGGCGTGTGCCACCACGCCCAGCTGCTCTCATAGTTTTCAACTGTGATGAAATTGGCCTTTCCTGGAAAGAAATATCCAGCAGAGCATACATTACCCCAGAAGAGAAGAAAACACCAGGCCACAAGCCTGTGAAGCACAGAGGACGCCACTGCTATGCATCAATGCGAGCAGTGAACTCAAGATAAAGCCTGTCTTTATTCCTTTCTCTGAGACCACCATAATGTTCACAAAAACAAAATCATGAAGTAGCTAGAGGCCATGTAGAGACCTAAGGCAAAAGCCGGGTGACAACAGTACTTTTCTTGGATGGATCAGGGAGGCTTTCTGTCCTACTGTTAAGTATGTAGAGGACAAAGGCTTACCATTCCAGGCCTCATTCATCATGGATGATGCTTCTGCTCACACAGGAGATTTTCAACAAGACATGGCTGAAGAATCCCCATGGCTCTTAGTCAAGCTCCCCCGATCTAACACAACTCCTCTATTGCAGCTTACAGATCAGCAGGTTATAGCTAACTTTGAGAAGCTATACACCAAGGAACAGTTCCTCAAGCCTTTGCAGATGGCCTCAAATAGATTTAGCCCTTAAGGCATTCTAGAAGAAACAGAGCATCCTGACCTGGCGCAATGTCTCTCCAAGCACAATGAGATCTTTCTGGAAGAAAATGTGGCCTAAAATTATACAACAGAGACACTTTGTAAGCTGTGTACAGGACCCTGAGCCTTCAATTGACCCTGTGATTGGTGACCCTGTCACTATAAGCAGAGTCCACAGGCTTGCAGGCCGACAGTGGTGATGTTGAGGAACTGAGGGAGGAGGAGCAGTCAGAAGAGCCTTCTATAGGGGAACTTCAGCAGCTTCTGGCTGAACCACAGAATGGCAGCTGAGGGGCTTTCTGAGAGGGGTGAGGTATCAACAATTAGTACTGCAAAATTCTTCTGAAATTAAAAAAAAAAAAAACCTTAAAAAGAAACAGCTACAAACATGCATAGAGAAGACCCAGACAGTGAGGAAAAAAGCCAATCACTCCATCACTTGCTTAGTGACAGCATCACGCCATACTACACAACAATGTTAAAGACAGAAACAGACACAGGCAACCTTGGTCCAGTTTTTAGTTCTGAAAAGGTTAAGACGTAATGAGCCAGAAGCAGGTCCTAGTGGTCTACAGACTCTCCCAAGGAAAGAACTCTGGGGAGTCAGATTCCTGAGGTTCCTATGGAAGGGGAGTCTTCCAAATAACCACCTCCCGTTCTATCTTCCCTTCCTCAAGCCAGAGATGTCAACTTGAATGGTGAGCCCATTTCATAAATTTTTGGTGAATTTATGCACATTATATAGCCCAACTTTGTTATGGAAAGGTTAAAGGATGCTTTGGGAGGGTCAGAGCACTTGATGGGTAGTTCCACCACTTTTTTTTTTTTTTTTTCTCCCACCACTTCTTATGGGAAAACAGTCCTAACTTAGAACTTGACTTACAACCAGCCCTCTCAAATGAACTGAGTTCATAAGTCAAGGGTCCACTGCAGCTCACTACAGAGTCCTGGTTTCAATCCATAGTACAGTGGGGAGGGAAGAAAAATAAAAGGGTTGAGGTGTTACTTAGTGGTAGAGGCTTGCTCAGCACCCACAAGACCCTGGATTGAATTCTACCAACACCCCAAACATACACATGTACACATGCATACACATATACACATAAACACAAATATACACACACATTCACAAATACTAACATACATACATACACATAGATTTAGCTACAGCAGTCCCCAAACCCTTCGTTTTTTTCTGAGTGTAGAAAGCACTGCTAGCACATCAACAGTCATCTGCTGGGCCAGCCAGAGCTCAATGGATTAAAGTGCCTGCTTCAGCAGACACAGTGACTGGGGTTCAATCCCCAGCAGGCCATGCTGGCCGCATCCCAGGGGAGCGCTGAGACAGATGGAGACTGGGAGTGGTGGCATGCGCCTATAAGCTCAGCTCCTGGGAGGCTGGAAACCAGAGGATCACTATGAGTCTGATCTGTGTAGGACACTCTGTAGACCCTGCACTAAATACATTTTTTTTAAAAAGTCACCTGTTAGCCGGGCGTGGTGGCTCACGCCTGTAATCCCAGCACTCGGGAGGCTGAGGCAGGAGGATCGGTGTGAGTTCGAGACCAGCCTGGGCTACAAAAGTGAGCTCAAGGCCAGCCTCAGCTGCATAGCGAGACCCTGCCTCAAAAAGACAAAAAAAAAAAAAAAAAAAGTCACCTGTTAATCATGAGGATCTAAAAGACGTCAGAGAGGAGGACACAGGTCCTTGACAACATCTCCACCTTGCTGTACATTTCCCAACTTAACATTATGGAGGAGAAAAGGAAATATCTTTCTTGTGTAACCTGTAGCAACAGTGGCTTCAAAACCACAACCACAGGGCTGGGGTGATAGCTCTGTGGCAAAAGTGCCTGCCTGGCAAGTGCAAGGTTGTGAGTTTGAACCTGGTCCACAAAAAGACCGCAACCATAGCTAAACATGGCAGCGCACATCTATAATCCTAGCACTTGGGGAGGAGGAGGCAGGAGGATCACCATGAGTTTGAGACCCGGCTGGGATACATAGTTATATGAGGCATGCCTAGACTACAGAACGAAATCAGATCCTGTCTCAAAAACAAAAGAAAATAGAAACAAACCAAAAAGAACCAGATCAGAACTTTTTGTTACCTCAGTGAATGAGGTAACAAAATATACAAATGTATAGTGTACTAAGGCAAGTGTGTGTGACAAGTCTTTGGCACTGCCTGGGACAGGAGAGTCTGTCCTCACATACAGCAGGAGGGACTTCAGGATGTCCCTCTCCCACAGGAAGTCCCTGGTTGCGCCTCACCTGTGACACAGCTGCATGGCCTCTGCCGCCGCAGTCGCCTCGTCCAGTAGGGACGCATTGGCCGTGTCCATGCCTGTGAGGTCACACACCATGGTCTGGAAGTTGAGCAAACTCTCCAGTCTCCCCTGAGACACCTCAGGCTGGTACGGAGTGTACTGGGTGATCCTGGGGAGACACAGGGCCAGACGCACACTCAGCCGGCTGCTCGGGGAACCCCCCAAACACCTTCTCCTCACAATTCGCTGCCCGAATCTCAAGAATTACACAGCACATGGGGAAGCTTCCCTTCTGGCTTTTGTAAGGAAGACAGGAGCTCGATCACAGGGCAGCCACAGTGTTACCTGTTTAGAGACAATCAGTGCTTACTTTTTCTTGCTCTCAATTATGCATTATTGATTACATTATTACATTACAGTTTTATTACATTATTTTACATTACAATATTCCTTGATTACATTAGTTTTAACACTCATATTGTGCAGATGTATTTTATGCAGCTCTTAAAATCTACTTGAGCCTACTTAAGATATTATGAACAGGGGCCCGGCAGAATTGCTCAGTGGTCTAAAGCGCCTGCAGGCAGCTGCAGGGACCGCAGTTCGATCCCTAGCACCACATGCTGTGCCAGCCCTGCCCTTAGGGCAGGCTGAGCCAGCCATAAAAATAAATAAACAAAAGTTCTGAAACAAGAAAAAATAAAATATTCTTTTAAAAAAAGATATTATGAACAGAAATAAATATATATATATATGACAGGGGATACAGGGTCTCACTATGTAGATCTGACTCATAGGGATTCTCCTGTTTTCAGGCCTCATAGAGCGCTGGGATTTCAGGCGCTGCCCCACCACACCCAGTGTCAATCACCTAGTCTCAATCCTGGCTCAGAGGCCCCCAGGGGGCGGAGCCAGCAAGGCAAGCCTCCAGGGATCCAACCTGGGCTCTGCCAAAGCAGGCACTTCAGTCTGCTGAAAATTTTTGTTTCTTACTACATTTGCATTAGATAAAATGCAGCCATCAAAGCTTCACTAAGCAAAGCACCCAAGACCATTGCCAGACTAGCCCCCTAGGAGTGACCAAGATACTAGGACAGGCAGGATTGAAGCTAACAGTGCTATCTTTATTTTAGGACAGGTGTAGTCTGGTCAAGAGTGAGGCAGCTTTTGAACACGAACAAAGGAAGACAGTCTGCTTTATGAACTAACTTAGGAGTGGGAGGGGACACCAGGGGTTACTGGTGAATCTGGTGCCTCTTTTGGGGAAGGGAAGTACAGGACAACAGTGGTACTTTGCTGACTTACAGAGTGGCTTTCTCTTCCTATAAGCCTGAGAACCAGGCCTGGGAGCCACCCCAATAAACAGATTTATTTTCATCTCGCAAGCTGAGTGAGTGGGCTTTCCTGTTTGAACAGACTAACCTGTCAAAGATTTTTCTCTTCAGATTGGAAGGAGCCAAATTATAAGGACCTCACAACCATAATCTCTAAGCCTCAAAACCTTCACATTTTTGCTTTACATCAACCAAGAGACATTCTGTGCACTGCTAAGAAACTAACAGATGGATTTAAAAATTCTCACTATTCAATCACTAAATGTCTACGTACACTAACACTACCTACTGAAATTCAGGGATACAGGCCTGGCCTGATACCTCAGCAGACTAAAGCGCCTGCTTAGGCAGAGTGCAGCAGCTGGAGTTAGATACTGGCATGGGGTAGCATGGCGTGAAGTGGCATGCTGTGCCTGTGCCAGTCCCACCACGGTGAAACATGATTAAGACTGGGTGTGGTGATGCGAGCCTGTAATCCCAGCACTTTGGGAGTCTGACAACAGGAGAATCACTACAAGTCAGACCTACATAGTGCGACCCTGTAGACCCTGTCTAAATGCAGAAAAAAGGAAAAAATAAATAAAAAAGGAAAAGAAGGGGCCCAGCAGGATGGCTCAGTGGTCTAAAGCACCTGATTAGGAAAGCTTGGGCGGCTTCAGGGACCACGGTTCGATCCCCAGCACCACATGCTGCGCCAGCCCTGCCCTCAGGGCAGGCTGAGCCGGCCATAAAAATAAATAAACAAACAAACAAAAGTTCTGAGACAAGAAAATAAATAAATAAATAAATTTAAAAAATTTTTTTAAAAAGGAAAAGAAATTCAGGGATGTACCAGCAAGATGGCTCAGTGGTCTAAAGCGCCTGCTTAGGAAAGTTCAGGCAAGCGCCGGGACTGTACCTCGATTTCTGGCAGGGCAGGCTGAGCCGGCCATAACACAAAGAAAGAAATGAACTTTAAGAAAAATAAAATAAAATATTTTAAAAAAAGAAAAAGAAATTCAGGAATACAAATGACTAGAAAGCCGTAAGCCATGGATTTATTTTTTTCTTTTTTTTAATTATTTTTATTCTTTTTTTTTTTTTTTTTTTGAGACAGGGTCTCACTATGCAGTTCAGGCTGGCCTTGAGCTCACTTTTGTAGCCCAGGCTGGTCTCGAACTCACACCGATCCTCCTGCCTCAGCCTCCCGAGTGCTGGGATTACAGGCGTGCGCCACCACGCCCGGCTTATTTTTATTCTTGTTTCAGAACCTCTGTTTGTTTATTCACTCACTTTTATGGCTGGCTCAGCCCGCCCCGAGGGCAGGGCTGGCGCAGCATGTGGTGCCGGGGATCGAACCGCGGTCCCTGAAGCCTCCCAAGCTTCCCCAAGCAGGTGCTTTAGACCACTGAGCCATCCCGCCGGGCCCAAGCCATGGATTTAATGTTAGATCTTCTAGTTGTTTTTTTGTTTGTTTCTTGCTTCAGAACTTTTGTTTGCTTATTTATTTATTTTTATGGCCGGCTCAGCCTGCCCTGAGGGCAGGGCTGGCGCAGCATGTGGTGCCAGGGATCCAACCGCAGTCCCTACAGCCACCTAAGCTTTCCTAAGCAGGTGCTTTAGACCACTGAGCCATCCTGTCAGGCCTCAGATCTTCTAGTTTTAGATATGTGAATTAACCAGCTTAGTTTCATTTTTTTGTTGTTGTTGTTGTTTTTTGTTTTTTTTGAGACAGGGTCTCGCTATGCAGTTGAGGCTGGTCTCGAACTCGCACCAATCCTCCTGCCTCAGCCTCCCGAGTGCTGGGATTACAGGCGTGAGCCACCACGCCCGGACTTAGTTTCATTTTTTAAAAATTTCTTTATACTAAAGTTCTTGGGTTTGTTTTTGTTTTGTTCTGTTAAAAGTTTTATTTTTTACATGTTTTCAATTCATGCAGTTTACCATCATTGTAGGGAGTGGTTACATGCACATAATACAGCTTGGTTGTTTTTGTTTTTCGTAATCTCTTCCCTCTGTATACTGCATTTGCTGCCAACTTAGAAACAGGAACTGCTAAGGTATATAAGCAGTATGGTTGGGACTGGTGAGATGGCTCAATGGTCTAAAGCGCCTGCTTAGGAAAGCTTAGGCAACAGCAGCATCCCCAGCACCTCATGCTGCGCCAGCCCCAGCCCCCAGGGCAGGTTGAGCCCGCCATAACGAGAGAAAAAAAAAAAAGCAATATGGCTGACAGTCCCTGGCCTCAAGGTAATCCTTCTACCTTTATCAGTACATCTCACAGAACAGGATCCCAGTCAGTGGTGGAGCCCAGCACATGCACGCGCACATGTCAGCTCTCTTTTCCTCTCCTTCCCTCACCCCACTTACCATTTGCAAAAAAAAGAATCTCCATTTTTATTTTACTCTTTATATTATACTTTCATTTCCTCTTACAAGAGAAAGCAAGCAATCTTTGAGCTTGTCTATCTTATTTCACCTAACACTATGGTCTCAAGGTATTCAAATGACTTAACTGTGTATCCTTTATGGCAGAAAAACACAAAAAGAACAATATATTGTGATGAGCAGAAAAAGACAATGAATACAAATCATTTCAGCATGATAAACACCTTTTAAAGAAAATAAAGGGCGGGAGAAAGGGCCATGGAGCACTTGTGACAGAGCTGCTACCTTCTGCTCTGAGCACCGCCCAGCTGGCTCAGGCCCGGCCTGCACAGCTCGGGCTGACGCTGGCCCACATCGCTATTGTTTTCCTCATTCCCATGCCAGATCCGCAGGAGAAAGTCTTCAGTGATTTTTATTTCTTGCCTTGATTTCATCCTTCAAGCCTTTTTCCTCTCTCTCCTGTCCAGCTAAGCACACTCTGGACATTTCCATTTGTTTTTCTTCTCTTCCCTAAAAAGTTTTACAGCAGTATCTGCTGAACTTATTTTTCTTTTCATTCAATTTTCAGATCCGTGAGGTGGTGTGACAGAGAGGCTGCCTAGCAAGCCATACAAAGTCGAGCTATTTGAAATAATGTCCTGCAGTTTCAATCCGCAGAACAGTATGTGTGTATGTGTGTACAGCAGAATAAATTTTGCTTCAATTAATTCCCTGAATAGCCTCGCTTAGCAACTGTAAATTAATCTGCCATTGTCTGGGTGGGTGGTGAGCTGGAATGGATGGGGTGGGCACACAATACGGGGTGCAGGCAGTGAGAAAGCAGATGTGAGCAGAAACAGGGTCACAAAATAGTTACAGACAGTGGCACCGTTCTGCCTCACACTTGGGTGCCTAACTTGTACGGATTATTCACTTTGCTCAAAACTTTGCTATTTGATGTGCAGACAGAGAAACATTGGCATACACCAACTAGTCCGCCTGACAAATAGGAAGGATTCAGTAAATTCAAGCGGCTAGGTCTACAACATACAACACAGAGCAATGTTTGAAAGGCATTCAGCCCAGTACTGAATATAAAATGCAAAAATGTGTGAAAAACCCCAAGGGCCCACTGTCAGGAGAACAGTAGGGTCAGGTATGGTGACACACACCTAAAATACCAATACTCAGGAGGGCTGAGGCAGGAGGATTGCTGAGCATTTCAGGCCATAGTGAGTTCAAGACCAGGCTGAACTACAGAGCGGGGCCCACAGCTAGCTCTTCTGTCCTTAGAACAGAATCCTCCGTAGAGGCTCATCGCGTGCTAAGGACTTTCCACCCCCACTTACACAAAGGAAATTTCCAGATGTCCCTGCACCCTCGACAACACTAAGCATGAAGAAGCCTAGATTTTAGCCTCAGGCCCCACGAGCTACAACTAAATATCTATCTAGACAGCTGCCCTCAGCTAGCCACGGAGAGAATGTCAGCCATGCCCAAGATCATTTTCCTTCACACTCAACCTGCACTCACACACACAGGGCGTTTCAGAAGTGCCGCTGCCCTCTCCAACTGTTAATCAAGTGACCAGCAACTATGAACTATCAACTGCAAATTCTTCCGAGTTGAAAAGAGCACAGAGATAGTGAGACCCTGACTCAAAAAGACAAAAAAAAAAAAAAAAAGAGCACAGATAAATGCCACACTTTAAATCCTTAACACTTGGGGACACAGATGTATCTGCATAAAAAAAGTCAGTTACATAATTAATATTGCCAGTGACTCAGGGCCTCTTAAGATGCTGCATTTTGCCTCTATTCTGGCCTTTCAGAAAATCTAAAAAGCACACACACAGCTTTCTCAAAGAATTTGCTCATGATTTTGTTTGTTTCTATGTATTTAGTACAAGATCTACAGAGTCTCACTGCACAGATCATAGTGACCCTCCTATTTTCAGTCTCCCAAACACTGGGATTACAGACATATGCCAGCACAACACCCAGTCTCATTCGACATCTCAGCACACCCCTGCGGCGGGGCTGGCAGGGCATGCCAGGGATTAAACCCTTGTCCTTGCAACTGCCTATGCAGGAGCTTCGATCCACTGAGCTATCTAGCAGCCCTACTCATGCTTTTGTAAGGTATTCTATTAGAAGCTTTTCTCTGCATATTTACATGGAATCAGCTGGCTTCAGTCTCGGTTCTTCCCCTGGATGACCCCAGTTTCTCTGGCTGAATATTCTTATTCTCTCCAAGTCATCACTGCTCTGCAAATTCTCAAAGAAAATATGATTAACATTTTTTTGGAGCCAAGTAACAGTTGCTATTAAGCTTCACATGTGCAATACCCACCCCTTCTTCATGGTCTTACTAGTTTGTCGAAGTGCTTAGGAGAAGAAATGATGTAATACATGTGGTACGAATACGTGGAGTTGGCCCTCCTCCCTCCCTCAAGTACCTACGATGGCTCCCCACTACTCCTCACGTGACAGTCACTCCCACTTGACTCTGCACTCTGGCTCTGCAAGCGTGGACACCGGGACTGAACAGTTCCTGCGCAGCCTTCCCGTCCCTCAGGACAGCCCGTATACTCAGGACAGCCCATATAGGCACAATGTTGGGCTAATGTTAATTAGCACTGCCAAAGGCAGACAGCTCTCAAGGCAGTGTTTTTCCCAGGATGACAATCTATAATCCCACTCCTCTTACTCTAAACTGTAATAGTCTACACATTTTTTTCGCCACCAAAATAAAGCAGGTATTAATGCTCTGCAGTGACCTACTAAAAGACTCTTAGGTCAAACGGTCTCAAGCATAGAGATAATAAGTTAATCTTCATGCCTGGAGAAAAATGCAACCCTGGGGGGGGGTCTGCCATCATGTGGACAGGACCTGTCATTAATTAGGAAAACCACTGTGATTAAGAGAACTGCCTGGGAGCTGGGTGTGGTGGCGCACACTCATAATTCTGGCACTTGCGGGGCTGAGGCAGAAGGATCATCATAAGCTCCAGGCCAACCTGAACTACAGAACTACATAGCAAGAGACCCTGTCTCAAAGCAAGTGACAATAACAAATAAATAAACATGTGAAAATTGACAAAGTTAAGATAAAAACCGTGGCACTGAATTAGAATGAAAGGTATTAGGGCCCGGCGGGATGGCTCAGTGGTCTAAAGCGCCTGCTTGGGGAAGCTTGGGCAGCTTCAGGGACCGCCGTTCGATCCCCAGCACCACATGCTGCGCCAGCCCTGCCCTGGGGGTGGGCTGAGCCGGCCATGAAAATGAGTGAATAAACAAAGGTTCTGAAACAAGAAAATAAATAAATAAATAAAATAAAAAATTCTAAAAAAAAAGAAAGGTATTAGTGTAAACTCGTGGTTTACAGTAGTACACTTAGATACACAAATAAATAGGCAAGTAAAATAAAAATAATATAAAAAATTAAAATGAAGAAACATAAGGGGAAAAATAGAAAATCATCTGTGGGACTGGGGCTGTAGCTCAGTGGTACAGCACTTGCCTAGCACGATGAGGTCCTGGGTTCAATCCCAGTACCACACGCGCCCACCAAGAAGTCTGATCTGTAGACTCTCTACCTGTCCACTAACTACTGGCTTATTCCAGTATGTGCACATCCAAGAAAGGTGTTAGTGCTGCACTGATAGCAGGCTTGATGTACTCAGTACAGCACTCTCATGTATTCATTCCAAAGCTCCTGTCATTGTCACTCTGGCCGTGGCTTTCTTTAGAGATACAGGAAGAGAGAGGCAGTAGGGATTTGCTGGAGACAAACACTCATGAGATGCTCTCCTTTCAATCTTGGTGGCAAAATATCACAAAACAGAGAAACACAACAAAGATAAGGTCCCGGATCTGCTGTTAGTGATGTCATGGACAGTTGAAGATTCGGAACAGTGGGGCCCACAAAACAAATTCTAGGCCTGTTGTAATCCTTCTGCTGAGGGCCCTAATATTTGTATTCTTTCGAGGCTGTGCAGCCCATTTATTTTCACCTCACGTCACCGGAATTTGTTGGCTCCATCTCTATGGAAACCATTCAGAAGGGAGATAATGTGAAGCCCCCCACCCACGGGTGTACAGAGCAGGCCCCGACCAGGACCTCTCTCTGGTTCAGATCAGCTTTCGGAGAATGAGAAAAAGTGTTTAAAATGCACCCCAAATCTGAGGCTGAAAAGCACAGAGTGGCACTGTCTCCCTCTTGAAACACTGGCTGCTCCTAAAGTAAATTACCACATCGGCTCACGCCCAGAGCAGTATGGGCAGTAGCCATGCAGCCAGCGAGCTAGTGCAAGGCTGCAGGCCAGGGCTCAGACACCAGCTGGCTGGAGCCACCTCCGGAGCTTCTCTCAGAAGGGACAGCAGAGGCAGGGCCCTCACTGCGAAATGCGGACCCTGGAGTTCACCATACTCTCACCAGCACTACAGTGAAAAAGCAGCCTCCGGCAGAGCACACACACATTCCCACTCCTACCTCATAGCAGGAAAACCATTTTTGTAGAGATACATAATTAGTGTCTCACAAGGCAAAGAGGAATAAAGCAAAAGCCCAGGGACAGCAGTGGTTTGGGAATCCTAGAAAGCTGAGATTCAAGGAGAAAGATAACAGCTTACCCTGAAGGCTTTCCATTACCAGTCTCCACCCTTGCTTGAAACCTTTGTAATTAGTATTTGCGTGAACCTAGCATTGGGCAAATGAAGGTCAGAGATTGTAACATTTCTTTACTAAAGTGATTCTGCACCTCAGTGCATTCCTTGACCCCAAATAAAAGTGATATACTTCTGAGGGTCAGGGCTCACTTCGAGAGAGACAAATCTCAGTGAGTCCTCTGAGCTAAATTCACCGGGTTTTGGGCCTGGCAGGATGGCTCAGTGGTCTAAAGCGCCTGCTTAGGAAAGCTTAGGCGGCTTCAGGGATCACGATTCAATCCCAGACACCACATACTGCGCCAGCCCTGCCCTCAGGGCAGGCTGAGCCGACCATAAAAATAAATAAATAAATAAACAAACAAAAGTTCTGAAACAAGAAAAAATAAAATAAAATTCTTTAAAAAAAAAAAAATTTAAAAAAAAAAAAAAAAAAGTCTCAAGGTTGTTAGAGAAGAGCAAAGCCCAGACCCTGTCCACCTGCAGACTGGACACCTGCACAACACCAGTGGTGATGGAGGGGACACACGTGCTGATGCAGGTGGCGGCAGGAGAGACTGGAGGAGATACGTTACCAGCCTGAGTTCTCCAGCAAGTTCCGCAGGATGGCTTGTGGCACCGAACAGTTGTAGTAGCCCATACCAATGTAGGACCTCCAGATCTGGTTCTTGCTTGCAATAGCATGCAGAGTGGCAAGGATTTCATTCTCACCTGTTTGCAGGAAAGAGAAAAAACATTATGCAGGAAAAAAAATGTCTCAGAAAGGAGCACTAATTACAAGTTAAAACTTTCATTTTGTGGGCTGAGGAGATAGCTCTGTTGTCTAAACACCTGACTAGCAAGTGCAAAGACCTGGGTTCAATTCCCGGCACCACTTGTCATGCTGGCCACCAAAACCAGGAGTGGTAGCACACACCTATAATCTCATCCCTGGAGAAGCTGAGACAGGAGGATCACTACAAGTCTAAGCTGGGTAGTGAAACCCTGTACCAAGTTATTGATTGTCTTTTTGAGACAGTCTCACTATGCAGTTCAGGCTGGCCTTGAGCTCATTTTTGTAGCCCAGGCTGGTCTCCAGCTCACACCCATCAGTACTGCCTCAGCCTCCCAAGTGCTGGGATTACAGTGCACACCACCACGCCCAGATTAAATATTTCATTATGGCAGTAGCCCGCTCTCTGCCAACTGCAGGCACGGCAGTGTTGTCTATCATGTCTCACTGGAGTCTGTGCTATGCCACATCTGTATGACAGTCGGATTTTTAAATCTCAGTTTATAATGTTACACTTAAGCTGCACGAATGAATAGACTACCAGATATTATTAGTGCTAACTTTGTATTTTTAGATGTTAAAAATGATCAGTAGCCCTGTGTGCCTTAAAAATTAAACAAATTATGAAAACATGAAAAAAAAAAAAAAAAAAGATTTAAAAGAAAAAAAAAAAAAAAAGTCTTCATTCTGTCCTTCCTTTCAGCCAGATTTGCCAAAATGACCAACACAAAGGGTGAGAGGGAAACCCTGTATGTGTTCTCTAGAACTTTCAGAAAACATCAGTTTGTTCCTTTGGCCACATACATAGAATCTACCAAAAAAATGATAATGGGGCCAGGGAGATAGCTCAGTGGAATAAGCACTTCCCTGGCAAGCACAAGGTCCTGAGTTCAATCTCGCAAAAAAGAAAAAGAAAAGGGTGATACTGTGGCCATCAAGGCAATGGGTACTGTGCAAAAAAGGATTGCCTCACCAACGTTACCATGGTGAAACTGAGTCCACAATGTCACCCAGCATGCTGTTGGCATTGCTGTGAACAAGCAAGATACTTGTCAAGAGGATTGCTATCCATATCGGCCACATGAAACACTCGAAGATGAGTTGGGACAGCTTCCCGAAACGTGTCAAGGAAAATGATCTGAGAAAGGGAAGCTAAAGAGAAAGCTACCTGGGTTCAACTGAAGCGTCAGCCTGCCTTGCCAGGGGACAGGCCTGAGTGGCTGGAACCCATTCCCCATGAGTTCACGCCGGGGGTGGGGCTCTGTCACTCAACGCCTAATCAGTGGCTAAGTGACCTAGGCCCTACTTGAAAATTTTTTATCTCAGAAACAAATATCTGGAGCAGATTTTCATTCTCCTTAGTTAGCTGGGTCAGGCTGCTACTATTCAATGGTTTTCTTAAAGATACTACGTATTTAGCCGGGCGTGGTGGCGCACGCCTGTAATCCCAGCACTTGGGAGGCTGAGGCAGGAGGATCGTTGTGAGTTCAACACCAGCCTGGGCTACAAAAGTGAGCTCAAGGCCAGCCTGAACTGCATAGTGAGACCCTGTCTCAAAAAGACAAAAAAAAAAAAGATACTACGTATTTAATGTTTAATTGTTTGATCAATCTTATATACCTATATGTATTAATCTAAACTGATCTGATGATGAAAATATGTAATATTACCATTGTTAAATTTAAACAATAAAAATATTAAATTTATTTATTTATTTTTTTTGTGTGTGGGACCAGGGTTCGAACTCACAACCTTGCACTTGCCCAGCAGGCATTTGTGCCTCGGAGCTATCTCCCCAGCCCCAAAAATATTAAATTTAAAAAAAAAAAGATACTACATAGGTGTATACCCAAATGGTCAAATATTTATATTGGCTTGAAGATTCCATAAATCACCATGGGGAAAAGGTGCACCAAAATAAATGGAAGTCACTTCAGTTAAATAAATGAAACCCCATTTCAGTTAAATAAATTGCTTAAAGCACCCCCTCAAAAAAAAAAAAAACCTTTTTTAGCCGGGCGTGGTGGCTCACGCCTATAATCCCAGCACTCGGGAGGCTGAGTCAGGAGGATTGGTGCCAGTTCAAGACCAGCCTGGGCTACAAAAGTAAGCTCAAGGCCAGCCTCAACTGCATAGCAAGACCCTGTCTCAAAAAGACAAAAAAAAAAAAAAAAAAAAAAAAAACTTTTGTTTTTAACATTTATATGAGAATAACAGGTACAGTATACAGAAATGATAGTCATCCATCCAGTGACCACAAAGTGCTATATGTGAAAATCTAGAAAAAGAAAAACCTGAATAGCACACAATTTTCCTCAGAGGCCAGCCTCTCCTAATTATTGTCTCACCACATACCCAAGGCTGGCCTCAAACTTGTAGTGAGATCCCAGTCTCACCTGTCCCAGCCTCATGAGCGCTGGAATGACAGATGGGCCCCACCACGGGCTGAGACAACTGACTCTTCGTAGCCCTTTGCTTCCCAGACTTGCCCAGTTTCCACGTTCGAGTGAGGACTGCTGCCTCTTTCCCGGCCTCTTGTTCTCTTTTCATGTGTTATACTTACTGTAAATAAACATTCTGTCTTCCTCTCAGTAAAATATGTTTAAATTTGGTTTATACTATCTGGAAGCAGGCAAGGTTGCAATCTATAAAAACTACAACCTAAATTTTTCCATATAATTTTTCTACTGAATTCTACTTTTAAAAAAAATTTAGGAACCAGCGATAGTTCAGCAGTTAAGCGCCTGCTTCGGCAAGCACAGGAACCAGGGTTTGATCTCTGAAAGAGTCTGGGCTGGTGGCACACACCTGTAATCCCAGTACTGGGGAGGTTGAAAACAGAAGGATTACCATAAGTCTAAGCTGTGTAGTGAGACCCTGTACAAAATACATAAAAGAAAAAAAAAAAAAAATGAGGAGGGGGACATTTTCTTTTTGTGTCACCAAGCGGGCTACTTAGGAGAAATCTACCACTCAACAAGGAAAGTACTGGTCGTAATAAAGGACACACACATGCACTTTTAGCCAGTGTTCCCATTAAAGCTCTTAGCTAAGTAAGAACTGCAAAGTCCTGAGGAGCAGGACTTATGGGTCATTTACAGGAAAACAAAATATTGGCAAAACAAAACAAGAAAGAAAAAAATAGCAACCAACTGTTGCGTGTTGTGATCCAGAGCCAAAAGAAATGACGAGAAAACCCGATGAATATAGCTTCAGAGGTCTCACTGAGATCTGTCTCTCTCAAAGTGAGACCATAACTCTAGGAGCATCTCCTTCTTGTTTAGGTCATACAATAGAAGATTTACAGGGAGGAGAGGGGATAATCACCAACATCTCAAGTAAGGGTAGAGACATCAATCAGAATTAAGCTGTTACACCTATGTCTCAAGTAAGAGTGGAGACATCAATCAGGATAAGCTGTTACACCTATTTAAATCCTAGTTTTTTAAAATCCTCAAGTAACAGATTACAACCCTAAGCATTGTTTATTGTTCTTCACTTCTTAATTTCTTATCTCTACAACCAACATTCACTGAGTATGAACTGTGCCAGGAATTACACCAAAAGTTTTTTGCACAGCCTGGGAACTGAGGTTTGTAGATTGATTGATGGATTGATTGAGTTAATGTATTTGGTACAGGGCCTCACTTTGTAGCTCGGGCTCATAGTGACTGTCCTGTTTTTAGCCTCCCTAGTGCTGGGATTACAGGCTTGCACCACCATGCCCAGACTCAGTCACCAGCTCAGCCCACCTGACACGGCATGCGGTACCAAGGATTGAACCCCTGTCCCTGCGCTTGCCTAAGCAGGTGCACAATCCGCTGAGCTATCTCACCAGCCCATTGAGGTTTGAAAAGGACCACTTGCCTTAGGTCAACTAGACTAAAATTGAAGGCCTACTAAATCAAGTTTCTCTAACTCCAGACTCCACCCTTTAATATACTGGGCCTGGCCTGATAGCTGCTGCTGGTATAGCACTTACACTGAAGAGTACTTTTAGACATAAATAACATTACATGGTTCTTTCTCTGTTCCTCTGCATAAACACAGACATGCTACTAAAATTTAACTGCTTAGGCAAATTATATGCAATTAAACAGGGCCAGGCCCTCAAGACAAGTTCCAACTAGAGACGTACA
This sequence comes from Myocastor coypus, assembly GCA_004027025.1. Lineage (NCBI taxonomy): Eukaryota > Metazoa > Chordata > Mammalia > Rodentia > Myocastoridae > Myocastor > Myocastor coypus. The sequence continues at coordinate 6,117 of PVJA010030361.1, read as the reverse complement.
CTCAAGAGTAAACAAGCCGGGCGTGGTGGCGCACGCCTGTAATCCCAGCACTCGGGAGGCTGAGGCAGGAGGATTGGTGCGAGTTCGAAACCAGCCTGGGCTACAAAAGTGAGCTCAGGACCAGCCTCAACTGCATAGCGAGACCCTGTCTAAAAAAAAAAAAAAAAAAAAAAAAAGAGTAAACAAAATCAACTACATACTTCCTTAAGGGTGGGCATCAGGGATTAATATGCTAAGTAAGTATCAATCACCTTGAAAGAGCTAGAAAGAGTCCTGGAATAGGTGGTATTCTTGCCCACTTGCTACGTGACTTGCCTTCCCATTGGATCCCAATTTTAATCTATTTTACCTGAGCAGTGGTGTGTAGAGGACCACCTGAGCAGCTCTCCTTGAAAGAAAAGCAACTGTCTCCATTTTGACTGAGCCGGACCCTATTTCCTCATATTGAAATGTACAGAGCTGGCTAGGACTTCTCATTATACTCTCAATTGGCCTTAAGCAGTGTATGTTGGCTCAGCCTAGGTGCTGGTGGTAACCTTTGAAGATGGCACACGTGTTTCCCTGATAACAGAATGAAGAGCCAATGCTCCAAGGTGTCAGCTGGGATCAAGCCTCAAGATAGAAGCTATGACTTCCTGGGGTTTGAAAGACTACACATCAGAGCTGAAGCAGCAGATCCCAAAATCTCATTAACCTTTCAATTGGCTTTATTGGTCTAGCTGAGGTGCTGGTGGTAATTTTTGAAGATGGCATGCGTGTTTCCCTGATAACATGACAAAGAGCCAATGTTCCAAGGTGTCAGCTGGGATCAAGCCTCAAGATAAAGGCTATGACTTCCTGGGGCTTGAAAGATTACACATCACAGCGAAGCACCAGACCCCCAAAATATTAGATGCTATAGCATAGTGCAAATTACTTCCTTTGCATATCTCTGAATATGGCAGAGGTGAATGCAGGCCTCCTACCTAACCCAGCTCACAGTGGTCACCCTCTTCCCACAATTCACTCTCGCAAGCCACTCCTCCTTCTCCAATGAATAAAACCTAAGTGCAGCTCTGCATCACCGTCTTTGTTCCAGAAGCCACTTTCATAGTTGGATTTAGGGCCCCCTGGCTCCCCGTTCATTACTTCTTGGGCCGCGGCAAGAACCAGGAAGGGACTCCAACAATGGTGCTTGTTATCTCATTGGGTGACCACAGTTCTGTCCCACCTCATGCCCACCTAAGCGAGTTCCCATGATTTCTCCACAACCTTAGACCCACCTCGCCACATGGTTTTCCTCTATAAAAGTCCCTGGAAGAGACAGCTTCCCATGGACCACCCGCTTGGGACCCCCCTCCTGTTCCTCTCTCAGACAGGAGCTTTCTTTCCCCTAATAAGTCTATTCTGCTCATAACCTCCATTTGTTCCTATAATTCATTTCTCAGTTTTACAGAACATGAACACATCCCAGATACTTTTCAGGTTAGAGATCATTTTTCCCCTGTATCATTTTTTTTTAATTTTATTTATTTGTTGTATTATGGCTGGCTCAGCCTACCCTCGGGGTGGGGCTGGCGCAGCATGTGGTGCCGGGATCGAACCGTGGTCCCTGTGGTTGCCTAAGCAAGTGCTTTAGACCACTGAGCCATCTTGCTGGCCCCCCTGTATCATTTTGGAGGTCATATACTAGGATCAGTTTTTTCTCCCTGTGTCAGTACTGAAAAAAAAAAAAAAATTAGACCAGCCTTGCAATCTTAACTACTTGGAAGACTTATGCCAAATTATCAAAAGTGTGAGGCCTGTGTGGGCAACTCTGACCCCATCTCAAATAGAGAAGGGCTGTGGATATAGCTTGGCGGCAGCACAGCCAGCAAGCAAGAAGAGCCTCGTTTAATCCCTAGTACTGGGGGAAAGAATCAAACTCAATGAACTGGCTGGGCAGATGCTTTGTACTGTTTTAATCCAGTGGAATCCTGTCTAAGTACTGTTCTCATTCCGACCTCTCCCTCGGCCCCTACCTCACGCACACACCCATACCCCTGCACACATTTGCAGGAGAGCCACCTCCAAGCCAGATGTCACTGTGCCACAGTAGATTAACGAAAGATAAGACCTGCAGAAGTATCAGTTTTAGGAACAGCTAAAACTCAACTGCCCTATGGAAATCTACCTGATCTGCTGCTAGAGGCGAAGACAGAAGACAGAAGCGAAAGCACAGCAAACTAGCTCATCAGAGGAAGGCCAAGGTCGGCCTGGGTGGAACAAGCAGGCAAGATGTTCACTCACCCCCAAATAATCTTCTTAGGGGCGGAAGAATTCAGAAGCCCAGCAGGAGGGGAGATTAATTAGCAGGGCTTGGCAGGCTCCGTCAGCTACAATTAGGACCCTGTGCAGGAGGGACAGACCCCTGCTCCACATTATGCCCTTGGGACGCTCTCAAATGAAAAGACTGGCCTGTCAAATCAAAAGTGTAGCACTTGGAAGCCATGGAACATTTTCTAACAGGAGGACAATGCAATTCTGTGGATGGTGTGGGAAAGCATATAGAGGGAGACCTGGGGGAGGGGAGGGTATGGTCAAAAGCCCACACAGCAGCCCAAGAGGGAGGTGGACAAGCAGAATGTGAATTGAATTGCGCCACCCCCACTCCATGCTACACGGAATGCCTGATCCTTGGGGCTGCGATTGTAATCTTATTTGAAAACTGAGTCCTTGGTGATACAATCAAGTTAAACTGCGATCATGCTGAATTAGGGCTACCCATGGTCTAGCAGAAGAAGAAACTGCCAAGACTAACCCGCAAGAGCCGGAAGCTAGGATAGAGGCATGGGGCAGACTGTCCTGCAGAACTTCATAAGTGACGCCCCAAGTGGAGGTGCACACCTACAACACCAAACCTTGGGAGGCTCAGGCAGGAGGGCTGCCAGAGTTCAAAACAAACACAAGCTGCACAGTGAGTCCAAGGCCAGATAGTAAGACCCGACCTCAAGAAAAGAACTCCATGTTGGAGCCAACCCTGCCACACCTTTGCTTAGGATCTGCTATAGAACTTGAAAGCATAAATCCCCAAACCATGCAGTTGGCAGCAGACAAGCATTTCTACACATTGTTCAGATCCTGCTGTCCATGAGCATAGTAGTAGCATTACAGGCAGTTAAGTTAGACAGAAACTAATAGGCAGCCCCACAGGCCTGGAGGGCATCTATGCAGAAGATGAGAGACAATTAAGATCACAAAAGCCAGACTTGCATTCTTCCATAAGGGAGTGCAGGGAAACTTAAGATTACATTGTAATTGGACCCACCCAGTCCAGTAAACCCAGAGAGGTATCTGTTACCTCAAGGGTGACCAGAACTGGGTACCCATCCCTTCCCAAAAATGCCTTTTTGTCCTAGTATCCTTGCTATAGGACAGCTTCCCTATTAGGTCATTAGCTAAGCAGCTACACTGTACCCTCATTGGTTGAACATAATTTGTACCACATTTGTACCTACTTCATAATTTTGGTCTGTACACTTCTGAAAAAGGGCCCGGCAGGATGGCTCAGTGGTCTAAAGCACCTGCTTAGGAAAGCGTAGGCGGCTTCAGGGACTGCAGTTTGATCCCCGGCACCACATGCTGCGCCAGCCCTGCCTTCAGGACAGGCTGAGCCAGCCATAAAAATAAACAAACAAACAAAAGTTCTGAAACTGTGGCAGCCCACTTTCAGGTCTCCTGCTGTCTCTCAGGGACTATCAACAAAGTACTCGTCAATTCCTACTCATCAGTTTCGGGGAACACAAACTCAGGCATAGCTGACATCTAGTGGGTTGGGAGTTACATTCTCTCCTGTATCAGTGGTGCATGCCTGGATTGGGGTAGGGGTAGTGGGCTGGGGCAGAAGGACAGAAGTTAGAGCCTGTTCTGAGCAGCTTAACCACATACCAAGACTCTGTCTCAACATGTAAAAGGGATTGCAGCTGTAGCTCAGTAAGAAGGCCTTAGGTTCAATCCCGTGTCGCCAAGGCCTTGGCTTCAATCTCCAGTATCACCAAAAAACAGAACACACATACACAACTCATCAGCCCAGGCAGTGCCCAGCCAGTCCTATCTTTCCTTCTTTTCTTTTCACACCTTTTCTGCTTGCTTTTCTTCATCTTTCCCCTGCTTCCTTTTAGTTTTAGTTAAAAGGAAAGCTGCCTTTAAAACCCGCCTTACCCACTGACCCCCAGAAAGCCGCAATGTACTGAAAGCACAGAAAAATGCAGTGATTTCCCAACAGCTCCTCAATGTGACTTAGCCAGATGTCAGAACCCATTATCCAGCCCAGAGATCTGGCCTGGTCCCGGCTCGCTCGTTCTCTCGGGCCCCATGTGGAGGAGGCAGTGGAGATTCGCAGGCATGTGCTTCAGCAAATGACCGTACTGAGATAACCAGTCCAGGAGCTGCTTCACTACTCCATGCCCAGGGCAAAATCATATGGTGGTGGTGGTGAATGTAACTACAAGTAACTAGGGTAGAAGCTGAGACTTAGCTCAGCCATTTTTAGTTAGTCAATCTGGCAACATTTGCAGCCAAATTCTTCCAGTGCAGGAGTCCCCTTCCCAGCCCCAGGGAAACATATGGGGCTGCAGAGATAGGATCTGGCTATTGTGCCAAGGGCCACAATTTTGGGTCCTTCAAGGACTCCAAATCTAGAGCAGGTCAGGAAGGTGACAGGAGCTCTGGACTTCAGAGCAAAAATCTGAGAGGAATTATGAGCTAAAAAGGAAACCCCAGGTCTCTTCTCTGGGAACATAAGATACCACCCTTTGGCTGCCTTCAATTATCTCCCATCCTTGGGCCCAGCGGGATGGCTCAGTGGTCTAAAGTGCCTGCTTGGGAATTGGGCGGCTTCAGGGACCGTGGTTCGATCCCCGACACCACATGCTGCACCAGCCCTGTCCTCGGGGCAGGCTGAACCAGCCATAAAAATGAGTGAATAGACAAACAAAGGTTCTGAAACAAGAAAAAATAAATAAATAAATAATCAAATATCTCCCATCCTCAGCCAGATGTGGCAGTGTATCCTTAGACTTGGAAAGCTCAAGCAGGAAAATCGTGAGTCTGAGGCCAACCTGGCCTCAACAGTTAGAGCCTGACCAGAAAAAAACAAACCAGGCCAGCAAGATAGCTCAGCGGTCTAAACCGACTGCTTAGGCAAGCTTAGGCAGCCACAGGGGACCACATGTCATGCCAGCCCAGCTCAGCCAGCAAACAAACAAACAAATCTATAGGTCTTCCCTGCTGAGAAGGTACTTGAATGTGTTGTTCTGATTTTGTTTGTAGAACTTTAGACTTGCACTCTTCACTGTAGTTTTCTGCCATACTTCCATGGTAGCCTCCCTAGCTGTGTAAGTTAATTCCTTCTGATAGGAAACAGTTTTGATTATGGACCTACAAAGAAGCCCAGGTCCCTTCTAGGGAGGACTGGGGTGGATGGACAGGTCTCTCAAGAGAAAGAGGGAGGCTGGGGTTCCTGGAAGGGGGATACCAGCCAATTTCCTGTCAGCTGAGTCCACCAACCCAGACTCACAAGCCTCTTCAAGAGGCTAAGTGGAGTTGAGTCTTGCCAAGGACAAAGTCTTCCTCTCCTTTCACATGACAGAGGGACAGAGGGTCAGAGGGTCCCTGCCACTCAGAAGGAGATAGAAAGCCCAGGTGTGTGGAAGCACACGCAATGTCTGTAAAATTTTCTGGCTTGGTGGGATAGGGCAGAGACGCTGTAGGACCAACAAGCCTTGTTTCCCATTCTGGATGTTTCCCGTTAGGATTTCAGTGATTAAAAGCTTTTCAATCTTCTTCCTGAGAAAACATGGGCTGTGGCAGGTGAATTAACGGAGATGTCAGAAAGGAAGCCCAAGCACAGCCAACCCTAGAGGGGTTGCCCCTCTGGTCCTATGAACTTCTTACTGAAGCTCTCCAAGCAAGAAACTCCTGTGTCTCAATATTGACCATGTTTAGGGGTCTGAGTCATTATTTTGTTATTTATGCTAATTGGCCTTTAAAAATCTTAGGTGTGGGGCCCAGCGGGATGGCTCAGTGGTCCAAAGCACCTGCTTAGGAAAGCTTAGGCGGCTGCAGGGACCTCGGTTCAATTCCCGGCACCATATGCTG
>PVJA010030360.1:0-25853 GCA_004027025.1 Myocastor coypus | reverse complement strand
AAAAAAAAAAAAAAAAAGCAATGTGGATTTAGAAAGGTTAATGTTTAATTGTTTGATCAATCTTATATACCTATATGTATTAATCTATGTAATATAACCATTGTTAAATTTAAACAATAAAAAAATTGGAAAAAAATTAAAAGATTAAAAAAAAGAAAATAAATAAATAAATAAAGGAGCAGTCAGATAAATTTGTATAATGATAGACAAAAAAAAAATAAATAAAATCAGGCACTAAAAAAATGAAGTAGGTACAATTTATTCTGTGAGCACATGAAATGAAAAAAAAAAAAAAATAGCAAGATGACATCAATTAACCAGTACCTAATTTCTTCCCCTGACCCCGGAATAAAAGATCACCGAGTCATGCTTTTCCTGGAGCTAATGTGACTTCAATCAGAATTGATGCTAATGCCTGCATCTTAAACTAAAACCACCTAGTGGCTCTAGGTGTCCAGCTTGGCAGTGGGCTAGGAGACTCAGGAATGGTCTTGGCTATCATCCAGCTGGGAAGGCTCAGGGCCAAGCACAGAACATGCGGAGAACCGGGCTCTGATCTTTTTGCTATTTTATACTGTTGGTGGCCAAGTCATTCCCCACATGTTGGTGTCATGCTCCCTGTCTCAAGGATGTAGATGCAGAGAAAATTGGATCTGTTGCTGGGGCTCTTGACTCCCAGCAAGGAGAGGAGAGCAGAGGGCTAACTTGACTGATCTATCTTAACTGAGCTCTGTTTGACAACCAAGAACATTCTTTTGGCTTTGGGCCCTTTTGAGTCCAAATATAATATTACCTTTTAAAAAAAATTTATTTATGTTATGGCCGGCTCAGCCTGCCCTGGGGGGTGGGATGGCACAGCTTGTGGTACTAGGGATAGAACTGCGGTCCCTGCAGTTGCTTCAGCTTGCCTAAGCAGTCACTTTAGGCCACTGAGCTATCTCACCAGCCCAACAATATTATCTTTTGAATAGATCTTTTTTCCTTTTCTTTTTCCTGTTTGTTGTTGTTGTTGGTGGTGGTGGTGGTGGTGGTGGCACGGCAGTGCTGCTGCTGCTGCTGCTGTTGCTACTACTAAGGATTGAACCCAGGCCCTTAGACCCACTCAGCACATGCTCTTACCTCTTTTGGGGTTTTGTTTTTTGTATTTTTCAGGAAGGATCTCTGTCCACAGGGTATTCAGGGTCTCACTATTAGATCGGACTGTTTACAGTGATCTGCCTGTTTACAGCCTCCCAAGAGCTAGGATCACAGGTGTGTACCACCATGCCCAGTCTCAATTGCCGGCTCAGCACACCTCAGGGGGGGTGGGGCTGGCACAGCAGGCCTGGGCATGGAATCCCTGATCACTGTGCTTGCTTGCAGGTGCTTTAACCCACTGAGCTATTTGGCCAGCCCTTCTTACCATTTAACTATACTTCCATCCACTCAATATATTTTTAGATGCACCTATACCATGCTTATTATATTATATTAAATTATATAAACTCTGGACTGTATTAGGCCTAGATTTTTGTCCTCATTAGAGAGAAAATCTACAGAGGAAAATCCCCAGTTGGAGGTTGAAGCTTAATCTTTTAACTTCTAAATCTCAAATTTTAATGATCACAAATATATCTTTTAAGATATATACTCTGCAGCTTAAAAATACATTCATTTATTGAAAAATTATCTATTTAAAGCCACTAGAGCAGTGAATAAAACACCTTCCCTATCTTTGACACTCTTATACTATAAGCCAGGTTGTGTATACCTATAATGCCAGCACGTTGGAGGCAGACAGTGTGGGCAACCTAGAAATTTAGTGAGGGCCTGCCTCAAGATAAATGTTTCTAATGGCTCTGGGGATGTAGCTAGTACAAAGATCTTGGGTTCAATTTTTAGTACTAAAAAAATCTTTATCTGTGTACTCTAATAAATAACCATAATTGTTTTCCTGATTTTCCAAAAGAAGGTAATTAATGAAAAGAGACCTAAATATATCATGCTATCTGTTAGGTAATTAACTCCGGCACAAATTTTTTTTTATTACTTTTAATAACAAATAACAATATGATAGTTTCAAAACACATTAGTAGTACATTCACAATATTTGACACATTGCATATTGTTGTCCTCATAATAGTTACACAGAGCATGGGGTGTAGACATGATAAATTTTTTTGATATTGGTAAGGAAAGTAAAAAAAAAAGAAAGAAAAAATTTCTTGGGAAGTAGTTGTATACATAGTCCAATGTTCCTTATTTGCATTGGGTTACCAGTGAAACTGGCAATGTTGGAGGCCTTTAATTTAAGCCTATTACAGATCATCATACTAATCTAGTATGATGCCTCATAATTAAGCTTTTCTGCTGGGTAATCAAGGGAAAGCCAAAACAAGACCTGTATAACAGAACATTCATTTTTTGTATCTTCCAAGATCTAATTCTCTCAGGATTAACTTTGGAACCATGTACACAGCTTTGTAGAGCTGTTGTCAGTGTCAGCCTTCAGGATGAGTCATGGCCATTGCTTGACCTCTGGCACAAGTTTTCTGAATGATACAGAGAGAGATGGAGACAGAGACACAGAGACAGAAACAGAAAGAGAAACAGAAACAGGCAGAGACAGAGACAGAGAAAGAGAATTGTCATCTACTCAGGTTGCTGTTAAAAAATAAAAACATATATAGACGGAAATGGCTTATAAACAAGAAGAGTTTACTTCTTGTAGTTCTGAGGCTGAGAAAGTCCAATGTCAAGCATCACAGACCTTGTCCAGCAAGGGCCCATTCGCAGGTGATGTCTCCCCATGGCAACAGCAAGCTAGCCCTGCAGATCTCTTTATAAGAGCACAGATCTGAGTATCCTGTGGAAGATCCACTTCCTAGTATTTTCACACTGGGGGATAAGATTTGGGGAATGTAGAGAAAAACATTCAGTTCACTATATTTGCTCTCTATTGGTGACAGTAAATGTTGGGAGCCACAGGAAGCCAGGAAATCTATCAAGAGTGTGTAGGTGGGACTGGGCTTCCCTGGTTGGAGCAGAAAGCTACCCCAGTATGAGAAAAACATCCTGTGAGAAAAACATCGCATGAGAAAAACATCTGGTCAGGCTGAGGTCAGCTGATTGGTTACTGGGTAACCTTGTGTTATGGTATGTAAACCTTGTAAAGGTATAAAGGATTCTTTGTGTGCGAGTGAGCCAGTCTTGCCCATCAGGCAGACTGGCAACCACCTAGCCCAACTTTTCTTCTTGCCTATGTTTCTGATTCCTGCTGCTGTGCCTCCCTGGGGTTGAACCAGTAAGATCAACAGATCCCTACAAGTAAATTTAAATTCATGGTGGTCACTGTATTAAACAACCTGTATTTTTTTCTCCCTAGACAACACTTTATCTCAATCTCAGATTGTATTAAGTATTGTAAATTAGAAAAGTGCCTGCTAGACAAGGTGCAGCGGCCAGGGTTCAATCCCCGGCATGAAAAAAAACAAAAACAAAAAGAGAGCCAGGCATGGTAGCTCATGCCTGTAATCCCAGAACTCGGGAGGCTGAGGCAAGAGGATCGGTGCGAGTTCAAGACCAGCCTGGGCTACAAAAGTGAGCTCAAGGCCAGCCTGAACTGCAGTGAGACTCTGTCTCAAAAAGACAAAAAAAAAAAAAAAAAAATCCCCAGCATGCCTTGGTGACTTTGAATGGGCACTTGCAAACCCAGTGCTTGAGAGACTGAAAACAGGAGAATTGTTGTCTGAACTGAGTACTGAGATCCTATACTAAATACAAGAAGAGGAAGAAGGAGGAGGAGAGGAAGATGACTAAGACGAAGAGGAAGAGGAGGAGGAAGAAGAAAACTATAAAGCTAAAATAAATACTGGGAAAAGACTACCTTCTTTGAAATCTTCCAAAGCAGAGCCACAGGAATAGTTCAATGGTAGAGTGCTTGCCTAGTGTGTGCAAGTCCTTGGGTTCAATCCCCAGCACAGACAACAATATTACAAAGGAAAAAGCACAAACTCTAAATATTTGCTGTAAAAGAAAACTAATTTTTTTATTTATGTATTTGGTACAGGGTCTCACTAGCAGTGATCCTCTTGTTTTCATCCTCCCCAGTTCTGGGATTACAGGATTGCACTACTACATCCAGACTCTTGCACACTCAGCAGGCCTGAGGGGTGAGGCCAGCACTGCATATGGGACCAGGGATTGAACCCTGGTCCATGCACTTATCAAAGTAGGTGCTTAAAAAGTAATGTGGATTTAGAAAGGTTAATGTTTAGTTGTTTAATCAGTCTTATATACCTATATGTATTAATCTAAACTGATCCGATGATGAAAATATGTAATATAACCATTGTTAAATTTAAACAATAAAAGAATTGAAAAAAAATTTAAACAATAAAAGAATTGAAAAAAAAATAAATTAAAAAAAAAAAAAGTAGGTGCTTAGTCCACTGAGCTATCTAACCAGCCCAAGGAAACTAATTTGACTATTTTTTCTCTAGCAACATCTAGATTTTAAAAAACTTATAAAGTAATATGCTTAAAAATTGTAACTATACTGGCAAGTGCAAGGTCATGAATTTGAACTCCAGTCCCACCCAAAAAAAAAAAAATGTAACTATATCTTTCAACAAGCTGGTCATTTTATAAAAATCTTGATTTTTTTATTTCATCTTGCCAAAATAAAATTCTAATCACACAATAACCTCATTAAACAATATAACATCTATTCATGAGAAAAAAACTTGAAGAAAATAGTTATAGAAAGATATAAAAAGAGACAGAAATATCTCAATCTTCTAAAAAATATGTTTTAATCTTATTTATTTATTTATTTGGTATAGGATCCCACTACACAGCTCAGACTTGCAGTGATCCTCCTGTCTCAGCCTCCCCTATGCTGGGATTACATATGTGTGCCATCATACCCAGTTCCGCTGGCTGGCATAGTGCACCCTAGGTTCCAGAGCCACACAGCATGCGGTACCCTGGATCAAACTCAGGTCATTGCGCTTGCCAGGCAAGTGCTTAGACTGCTGAACTATCTCCCTAACCCCTCGTTAGCTCAATCTTTTAAAAACCATTATGACAAATTTACTGTCAACATCATAGTAAAGACAAAGAACTAAAAGATTTCCCTCTAAAATCAAGAAGCGGACAAGACTGACCACTATTATCCTTATATTCAATTGAGTACTCAACGGCCAGCCAAATAGCTCAGCAGATTAAAGCGCCTGTTTAGGCGGATGCAGTGGCCAGTGCTGTGCCAGCCCTGCCCCCAGGGCATGCTGAGATAGCGAATGAGACTGGTTGTGGTGGTGCACGCCTGTTATCCCAGCTCTTGGGAGGCTGAACACAGGTAGATCACTATGAATCCAATCGACATAGTGAGACCCTGTACTAAGATATGGAGAGAAAGAAAGAAAGAAAGAAAGAAAGAAAGAAAGAGAGAGAGAGAGAGAGAAATTGGATAGCCAAAACATCAGTCAGCACAATCAAGAGGAAAAAATAAAAGGGGGAAAGGAAAGAGAACAGTCTAATTATCCTTATTCACAGATCCTTTATATAAGAGACGTAAAAAAAAGTTCTGCCAAAAGACTCCAAGAACTAATAAATCTGGCAAAGCATCAGGATGCAAAATTCACACATAAGAAGTGGTGGTGTTCCTGTCCAATGATAACGGGCCCACAGAGAAAGAACTTAAGAAAGCAGTACCATCCACGGTACCTTAAACAGTTAAGTAGTTCACTTATCTAACCAATACAGTGAAAGACTTCTATTAAAGTAAGCTATAGAACTCTGAAAAAGGAGATTGAAAAGGACATGTAAAATCAGAAAAATGCCCCTTTTCCTGAAATAGGCAAAACCAATATTGTGAAAATGGCTATATTACCAAGACTGGCATCAAGATTTAATGCACTCTCAATCAAAATACCTATTGCATTCTTCAAAGAACTAGGCAACATCATCCTATAATTCATATGGAACCTGAAGAGATACAGAACAGCAAACCCAACCCTGCAAAACAAGAGCAACCCAGGAGACATCACAGTCCTGGATTTCAAGTTATATTACAAAGCTACAGTGGTAAAAAGAGCATGGCACTGGAACAAAAACAGGACAGCACATCAGGACTAGGGAGGTGCTCAATAAAATAAGCAAGTACTTCTGTTTTAAAATTTAGATCAAGTACAAGGTCCTGAGTTTGATCCCCACTACCACACCAAAAATAAATAAATAAATAAATAAAAAGGAGTCTGTAGAGATCTTGAAAATAAGTATTTTCTAGAAAAGAAAAGAAAGGAAAAACAGTACGTCAACACAACATAGTAGAGGATGCTGAAACAAACGGAGGCACATTCAGCTATCTGATCTTTGACAAAAGGGCCACAACATACACTAGAGGAAAAATGAGCTCTGCAGCAGCAAGTGGTGCTGGGAATGCTTAACTATTGACATGGAAAAAATTGAGTCCAAATCCATTTTTTTTCACCATATATTACAATAAAACCAAAATGGACCAAAGATCTACATATTAAAACAGAAGCACTTAATATGCCAGCAGATAAAATTGGTGAAACTCTTAAAATCATGGGCATAGGCAAGGACATTCTTAAAAGAACTCCAATTGCACAAGAAATAATATTAAAACTCAACACATGGGCCCAGCAAGATAGCTCAGCAGACTACAGCGCCTGCTTAGGCAAGTTTAAGCAAGCGCAGGGACCATGTTTTGATCCCCGCACCACCTGCCCTGCCAGCCGCTGAGCTGGCCATGGTCTCTGCTTAGTGGTGCACACCTGTAGTCCCAGCACTGGAGAGGCTGAAAGCAGGTGGATCATCATGAGTCCAAGCTGTGTAGCAAGACCCTGCAACAGCCAAAAAAATTTTTTTAATTTAATTTATTTTTTAAAAAAATTTTTTTTCTTGTCTCAGAACTTTTGTTTCTTTATTTATTTTTATGGCCAGCTCAGCCTACCCTGAGGGAAGGGCTGGCACAGCATGTGGTGCTGGGGATCAAACCGCGGGCCCTGCCATCCTGCTGGGCCCTAAAAGTTTAATTTAAAAAGTCAACACATGGGTCTCCCCGAGCTTTCCCGCAGCAGCAGCCATGGCTAGCCAGTCCCAAGGAATCCAGTAGCTGCTGCAGGCCAAGAAGCCGGCTGCGGAGAAGGTGGCCAAGGCCCGCAAGTGAAAGAACCGGAGACTGACGCAGGCCAAAGAAGCCCAGGCTGAGATCGAGCAGTACCGCCTGCAGAGGGAGAAGGAGTTCAAGGCCAAGGAAGCTGCGGCGTTAGGATCCCATGGCAGCTGCCGCAGTGAAGTGGAGGAGACCAAGGAGAAGATGGCTGTCCAGCAGAACTACTTCCTGCAGAACAGGGAAGAAGTCCTGAACAACCTCCTAGCCTTTGTCTGCGACATCCAGCCACAAATCCACGAGAACTACCGCATAAATGGATAGAAGAAAGGAGCGCCTGTTCCTAGATTGGCTCTGTAAATGCACTCGTGGAATATGAAGCTGTAGCAAAGTCGAAATGCATTAAATTATTTCTTACGTTGTGTAAAAATTCCCTTCACTTTTTGGACAGTAGCATATCTGGCTTCTTTGGACAAACGTGTACTTTCTCCAAAGATTTTGCCTTTTTACCTCATATTTCTTAGAAGTATAATGAGTATATGTGGTCTGTTTCCCTACACCTTTTAGCTCAAGACATGTATATCAGTATTGACTTTTCTTTCTTAGATTTAGTAAGAAGAAAAAAAATTCTTTAAAGAAAGGAAGGGGGGCTGGGGAGATAGCTCCGAGGCACAAGTGCCTGCTGGGCAAGTACAAGGTCGTGGGTTCAAACCCTGGTCCCCCCAAAAAAATAAAATAAAATAAAAATAAAGAAAGGAAGGGATAGGGGCCAGGGAGATAGCTCCATGGCACAAATGCCTGCCTGGCAAGTGCAAGGTCATGAGTTTGAACCCTGGTCCAACAAAAACAAAAAAAGAAAGGAAGGGATAAATAATTTTCCCTAATACTTTCTTAAAGGTCAGGGGCTTTATCTATGAAAAAGTAGTAAATAGCTCTTCATAACTTGTGTGAAACAGTAGCTCACCTTAAAGAAATACATTCTGAAGAAGAATTAGAACAGTGATAGGGAATATACTTGCTTAGGCTGTGCTTGGTTTATTTTAACCAAAATGACTAGATGAGCCGGGTGTGCTGGTGAACGCCTGAAATCCCAGCACTGGAGGCTGAGGCAGGAGGATCACTACTATGTGGTTAGCCTGGGCTACATATAAGAGCCAGGCCTGCCTGGGTTACCCAGACCCTGTCTCAAAAACAAAGATGTTCATTAGCTGATAGGACTCAAAAACTCGTTACTTGGTGTGCTGGTGATCATTTATAAGTGGAAGTAAAGACATTGCCACCAAAAAAAAAAAAAAAAAAGTCAACACATGAAGTCATATCATATTAAAAAGCTCCTCCACAGCAAAAGAAAAAACCGGGACCCAGCAGGATGGCTCAGTGGTCTAAAGCGCCTGCTTGGGAAAGCTTGGGCGGCTTCAGGGACCGTGGTTCAATCCCTGGCATCACATGCTGTGCCAGCCCTGCCCTCGGGGTGGGCTGAGCCGGCCATAAAAATGAGTGAATAAACAAACATTCTGAAACAAGAAAAAAATAAATAAAATAAAAAATTCTTAAAAAAAAAAAAAAAAAAAGAGTGATGAAATCAAAGGGGGAGGGGGTCAAAGCAGAGGATCAAGGGATAGAGAAGCCATTTCTGTTTTTCCATTAATGTCCTCCATTCTTGGATGAGGACAACTTTCCTTCATCTTATGTCAACTACTGAGCAACCGTAACTTAAAAGTTACACTTGTAACCTTAGTTATACTTATATCCTTAGCTTTATACTTTGGTTTATATAAATTCTTCCTATATTGAAGCTATGGACCGGGGGTGAAGGTGCATGCCTTTAACCCGGGCTATCAGGAGGTTAAGGCAGCAGGCTCACCATGAGTCTGAGACCAACCTGGGCAACGTAGTGAGCCCAAAGCCAGCCTGAATTGCATAGCCAAACCCTGTCTCAGACACACACACACACACACACACACACACACACACACACTCCCCTGAGGCTGTCACTAATTGAAGTGAATAGCTCAACAGAATAATGAGCAAAGAACATAAATTCGCAATATAAAATAGCCACATAAAAAGGTATTTTCTTTCAATCATAGCTATATAAAGTTACATTAACATCACAGTGCACGGCCCGGCAGGATGGTTCAGTGGTCTAAAGAGCCTGCTTAGGAAAGCTTGGGCAGCTGCAGGGACCTCGGTTCAATCCCCGGCACCATATGCTGCATCAGCCCTGCCCTCAGGGCAGGCTGAGCCAGCCATAAAAATAAATAAACAAACAAAAGTTCTGAAACAAGAAAAAAATAAAATAAAATAAAAATTCTTAAAAAAAAAACATTTCAGTGTAATATCATTTTTATCTGTTAAATGAGTAAAGTTTGTTTTGTTTTGTTTTGTTTTATTTGTTTTGTTTGGGATTTTTGGTTTTGTTTTTGTTTTTTCGTCTTTTTGAGACAGGGTCTCGCTATGCAGTGCAGGCTGGCCTTGAGCTCACTTTTGTAGCCCAGGCTGTTCTCAAACTTGCACTGATCCTCCTGCCTCAGCCTCCCAAGTTCAGGGATTATAGGCATGCACCACCACACCCGGCCTCGTAAAGGTTTAAAAAGACTGCAGCTGCTCTGTGTTTTTAAGGTCAGAAAAATGGGCAGTCACATGTCTTTGGTAGAAGGGAGTAAAAACCCATAACGCATTTGGGCTACTCCAAAGTCATACAGAGTTTGATCCAACAATTTGCTTCTATATTCTTTTTTAAAAAAAATGTATTTAGGACAGGATCTACAGGGTATCACTACACAGATCAGACTCATAGTGATCCTCCTGTTTTCAGCCTCTGAAGAGCTGGGATTACAGGCAAGCACCACAATGCCCAGTCTCAATCACCATCTCAGCTCACCCAGCAGGTGGGGCCAACCCTGGCCAATACAGCTGCCAAAGTGGGCCCTTTATTCCGCTGAACTATCTGGCCCACCCACAATTCTACTTTTATAAATTCAGGTATACTTGTCCAAGGGTTATAGACAGCTAAATTAAGGAGAAATATTACAGGTAAAGACAGGGCTGGGCACTCGGGGCAAAGATGACAAGTCACAACTGTGGCCAGAGGCACATCTGTTGGGGGCAGGGCTTCAAGGCAAAGACGGACTGATCAGGCCTGAGATAAGCAGTAGCACCCAGTACAATAAAGTTTATTTTTTTAATGTATCATTTAGTTAGGATTTTAGTAAGAAACTTAGAATACTAATTTATAAGGCTAAATTCCATTGGTGAGATTGAAAACAGATCATAGGTAGCCCTGGAGCTGAGGAACAGCTTTGATTTTTGCTAAGGTCTATGAGCCCATCACTTTCTGATCCACCTTGTGCCACTCTGAAATCTGGCATCTCTCTCAGTGTTGAAGATCTTGCCCTCCTAGTGTCTGGGTTTCTGCAGCTTCTTCTTCTTCTTGCTGAAGTAAGCATCACTGAGGTGTTTGGGGAGTCTCACTTTGCTGATACCAATTTTTGTAGAGGTGGCAATGGCAAATTTCTGCTGTGTTCTTCATAGAGGAACATGATTAAGATGCAGAGGCCCAGTCACAAGTAGCAAGCCATTGTCCAACTGCTTCAGGAAGACCACTCTGTTGCCTCTGTGACACCCGGTGAGGAAGATGAAGGTGATGCCAAGAGTGATGCTGGCTCGAAGTTTCCTCACAGGCTGACTGAAGGGTTTCTTGCTGTGGCTCCAGAGCTTTCGGGGCACATCTTCAGTAGGGTAGTATCTAGGCATGTTCTGAAGCTTAACCACCTGGGTACCTCTGTTCTTGTCCCCACCGACTAGTTTTGAGATAGTAGCAAGAACTTTCTCCTTTTTGTTCTCAATCTTTGATTTAGCAGCTGTGTACTTTCTCTGTATACAAAGACTTTCTGGAATCCATACCAGATCTGGAGTACCTACCGATTCCTCTAACCAGGACAGGATTTTGGCTGCAGTGGGGCTTCCCTTTCTTGGGCTTTTTTGCCAACACCTTACCCTTTTTACCAGTGCTACTGGCAGCAGCCTTCTTGGATTTCTTTGGGTTTCTTCTCTTTAGTGTCTGGATTCTCAGGTTTTTTTGCCCACCATCTTGCAAGATGGGAAAGAGAGCTCTGGTCTAATAAAATTTAAATAGACATTAGTCACCTTGATAGGTGACCAAGGCCTTCAGATTTATCCTTTCCTGAGCAGTTCTTTGTTCTTACATGTGCACTTGCTATAGCACCTGTTTCCCCCAGATCAATATTACTGAAGCAGCTATACTTACCATCTTATTGGTTGATTGTAGCTTCAACCCATGTTGTAGCTGTGTGACTGTGCTCTATATAACTTGCCCTGAGAAGCGAGACCCTCAGCAGCTCACTCAGGGATCCTCTTGCTGCACAGGAGATGTATCTTTCCCCCTCAGTCAATATTTCCCACACTTAGCCTCTATTGTTCTTTAGTATTCATTCTTCACTACCAGGCATGGTGGCTCACACCTACAAGCACAGCTCTTAGGCTGAGGCAGGAGGATCGGTGCAAGTCTGAGGCCACCTTGGGGTACATAGTGAGTTCAAGGCCAGCCTAAAACGCATACTGAAACTCCACCTCAAAAAGAGAGGAAAAAAATTCATTCTGTGATGTTAAAGAATATAAACTCAGTGTGTCAGACATCTAACAGGTTTGGAGTAATATTTTGGATGTGGTATTTTGCTTGTATATAATATTATTTCTTCTTCTTCTTTTTTGTGCTTAGAACAGGGTCTACAGGGTCTAACTACATAAATTGGATTTGTAGTGATTCTCCTGTTTTCAGCCTCCTAAGAGCTGGGATTACAGGCACACTCCACCATGCCCAGTCTCAATTGTCATTTCAATTTGCCCTGGGGGGGGGGGCAGAGCTGGCACTGCACTTTGGGGATCAAACCCCAGCCACTGTGCTTTGCCTAAGCGGGTGCTTTAGTCACTGAGCTATCTGACTAGCCCTGGTATCACTTCTTATATCGCAAGTACACAAGGATTATGTGTATGTGCTAGATGGTGCTCACTATACCTTTTGATAACTGAAACGAACAGAAAATAATCTAAGTCACTGCACACAATCTACTTTTTAAAATAATATGTCCATAAAAGAAGCATTAACTAGGGAAATTATAAAGGCAGGGCTGGGTGTTGTTCAGTGGTAAAACAAAAAAGTTCTTCATTAAGTCCCCAACACACCAAAAAAAAAAAATAATAATAATAATAAAAAATGAGGGAGAGGCAAGCACGTGTTCGGGCTTAATTAGATTTCTAAAATATATTAAGTAACCAAATGTTTCTGAACCAGCCATCACATTTGTGTAAAACAATGTGCACAAGAAATGTATATACACAAATGCACAGAAAATATCCAAAAGGTTATAGTGATAAATTATTAAAGGAGATAATTGCCAGGTCTAGTGGCACGCTCCTAAAGGAGACAACTATATCAGAAAAAGAGCACATCTTTTTTTTTTCTTGTTTCAGAACTTTTGTTTGTTTACTTATTTTTATGGCCAGCTCAGCCTGCCCTGAGGGCAGGGCTGGCACAGCATGAGGTGCCAGGGATCGACCCGCGGTCCCTGCAGCCGCCCAAGCTTTCCTAAGCAGGCGCTTTAGACCACTGAGCCATCCTGCCGGGCCCAAAAGAGCACATCTTATTTGTGACAGCTCTGTACAATATGAATGTTTTCCCAAAGAAAAGCTATGTGAGTTTTTATCTGATACAGTTAAAATCCTTTCCTTCTTTCTGCCTTTCTTCCTTTCTCTTTCTTTCTTTCTTTCTTAGGTGCAGGGTCTCACTACACAGCTGGCACTCACAGTGATCCTCCTGTTTCAGCCTCCGCAGTGCTGGGATTACAGGCATGCCCCACCATACCTAGTTTCAGGGCTGACATGGCAAGGCCAGGTTACAAGGCAGGCATGGCATACAGTACTGAGAATCAGTCTCAGGACCTTGCGCTTGCCAAGCAGGCACTGCACTGCTGAGCTATAACACCAGCTAAAATTTTTTATTATTGTCAAGATCTACCAATCATGTTTGAACTTTTCCCAGAAAATTAAACAATACCTAAGAGGGACAAAAATCAGTTATTTATCCAATAAAAGCAAAACACCTGCCAACTTTATTTCGTTTGACATTTTTTATGTCCTGTTTACCAAACTAGAAATAAATACTGAATCATAGCTAAGTGATACAATTAGAAAGAAATATTATTCTAGGATGATATGCTTCATCACATATTTGCACAGTGTACATGTTGACAGGTACGCAAGCTGCAGCTGGCAGGGTACAGAGTTAATTACCATGACACTGGTTGCAATAACTCACTGCTTGCCAGTGCCTCCAGATGCAAGAGGGAGTAATCATCTAAAAATCAAAGAATTTATCTTCAGGCAGCCTGAAACGAGATGCTAATTATTTTTATAAAGTAGCTGACAACAGTCTTTTAAAGGTCAGAACAAAGAAAAGATCAAAGGAACTTGCTTCCTTAGAGTTTACTGGGATAAACCTCAATGCACGATTTTTCTTTGTAAGCCTGGACTATGCAAATGGTAATTTAGGGCCACGATTCTGGACATCGCTTTGAAGATAAACTTAGCTTGTCTTCTGGAGCCATAATAAACAAAGTGGGGGAAATCACAGGCTCTGTTCCATTCATTCATTCTTATATCCTAATTCACACATTACTTCATGCATCACTGATTCTTTTTTTTTTTTTTTTTTTTTTTTTTTTTTTTAATGTATTGAACACTGGGCATGTTCAGCTCTGGGAATGAAGTTAAAATGCCATCCCTAGACTGAAAGGTTTTGCAGTCTAAGAGGAGATAACCAGGAAAAAAAGGAAATTGCTAAGGCATGAAAGGTTTTTACAGAAGAAGGGGACCAAAGAAGGGGCATCTAGTAAAAGCTGGGGGGCCAGTGAAGACTTCCCAGCAAAGAGAGCCCTTGAACTGAGTGTGAAGGGGTACAGGCAGTCATGCAGGGAAAGGGATTGGGGTGCTTAGTGATGGCAGCCAACCAAAAAAATCACTGAACACTCAGAGAGCTGCTCACAGGTCAGTGTGGAGATAGCCTTCTGAGAGGAGAGCGGGAAGGCCAGGGAGAGATGAGCATGGTCAGATCAGACCAAGAGACTTGGGATGCATGTGAAATTCATCCTGATGGTGGAAGTTTTTAAGCATGAAAATGGCAAAATCCAGGTGGAGATAGAAATATGTCTTGAACAGCAGTATGAGGAAATAAAAAAGGTGAGAAACATGAAGGGCAAAGGGATTACTTAAGGTAAAAAAAAGCAATGAGAAGTAGAAGCAGTAACCTTAGGAGGTGAGGATTAGGGCTTCTGCTTTGAGCTTTCAAGCTTGGGAAGGACAGCTGAATCAGTGGATGAGGTAGCATACAGCAGCCTGTGGCAATGGCAGCTGGAGCCTGAGGGGCCAAGGCTAGGAGGAGGTCTTGGTGTACAAGCTGGACCATCAGGTCAAGGGTCGGAGATCATTTCCTGGAGCTCTTTCTGCTTGTGGGGGCTTGAGAAGCTGGAGATCCATCAATTGTGTGGGACTCAAGGAAGGCCAGGTTAGAGAACAGAAGGAGCTTGAGGCAATCCAAGCACACAAGGTGCCAGCCAGGCAGAGGCACATCCTGTGACATCAGCCTGTCAAGTGTATAAATAAATGCAGTGCCGCCACTGGGCAGTTCTTTTCTCCCATCAGAAGAAAAAGTTTCACCTGACTTCAGCTTTCTGTATTCTGACTCTTGTTTTTATTTCTATCCTCCAATATCTGCCCCCTGGGAAGTTTGAGAGCTGCGCTGGATGTCATACCTGATCATCAAGAAACCTGAAATTTCCTTTCCACCTTACCAGCAAGCTCCCATCAGGCCCATTTTGAAGCAAACTGGGAGCAGACATTGGCCCAGCATGGAAGTATTTGCATCTGTGGTAGATATCCAAAGTCCACTGACTTCAAGGAAGTCAAGCTACCATCCATGAGGCCAATCTTCTGACCCAGCTACTTTAGTTTCTGTGCAACAAAGAAGCTAGGAAAATCTGCCCAGAAATCAACACACACTTCTTTCATGCTGGGTAATACTCTGTATTATAAATAACTAAGTTAGGTAAAAATATTAAAGGCAGTCAGATAGAGCTAGACTCTTGAGAGAGCCAGAACAAAGATGTCAACTCATTACAACTGTGGCCAGAGGCATATCTGTTGGAGACTAGGCCTCAAGATAAGAAAGACCAAGCCTGTATGCTTCTCCAAGAAATGTTATAACTCCTGGTCTAGTGAAGTCAAGATAGACACCAGTCACCTCAGTGAGTGGCCAAGATGCTCAGACTCATCCCTTCCTGAACGGTTCTTTGTTCTTTGCATGTACACATGCCATGTGACCTGCTTCCCCATTGGATCAATACTACCTAAGCAGCTATACTTATTGTCTTATTGGCTGATCACAGCTTTAACCCACATTGCACTCCTGTGGTTGTGCTTTATAAAATTTCCTCTGAGAAGTGGGTTCCTCAGCAAACAACCCACTCAGCAACCACGTTCTTCTCAATAGCTGTCTGGGTGGGCCTAGGGATATAGTTCAGTGGTACAAGCGTATGCCTGGTAAGTGGAAGGTCCTGAGCCCAATTCCAGGTACAAAAGAAGAGAGCTGTCTATCCCTCCATAAATACTTCCTACTCTTAACCTCCTTTGTTCCTGAGAATTCACTCTTCAATTTTGGGAAACATGAACTCGGGTATCAGATATCTAACAGGGAGTTAGTTATATTTTCCGTATATCATTTGGAAGTCCTATATCATTCCTACATCATACTTGGAGGTCCCACCAAGACAACTGGAAGGAGATAACAATTTGCTTTTTTTTCACAGATTCTGGATTGTGACTCATTTAGGTAATCTAAATCGTCACTCTTGTTTGTCAGTTACTTATGCCTTGATTCTCTTATACACTGCCTTTTGTTGCAATGATGATAAATTTAAGTTGACAACGTAGAAAGATCATAATGCTTATTTGATGGAACATTTTGCTTTTATAGGCAAGGTATTCCTGCTCTGCATTAGTTGCTGAACTTACTGGCATTCCCACTTAGACCTGTTTGACTGCTGTGTTTTGTTAGCTCAGCTCAGACAGAAGCAAATTGGAAAAGTAGTAGTAGAGCATCCCCTACTGGACTTCACTATGAAATGCTGTAAAGTGGGTCTATGGACTCTAGTTTATATTTAGGAAATATATATGCCTATTAATAAATCATGGGACTTCTGCTAATTAATAGACAAGGCTGGCAGCAGTTCTTAAGACTTGGAGGATGGATTTCACTGGGATAGACTGGGCTGATCACCCCTCTACATTGTAGAGGAAATGTGGAGCCTATTCTGTTTCCTTTCTAGTCTCATCCTCCATGGGTGGGGAGGCAATCTCAGCTTCTGAGAGTCCCCATTCTCACCTTTCCAGGCTGAGAATGGGAGTTCGTGGGCAAGTTATCTCAATAACTTACCATGCATATGAAAAGAAAAGATTTCATTTTTCTGGTCCCACTTCATACCTTTTCCTGCTCCTTTGTACTTTCCCTTTGTACCAGAAGGAAAGGAACTCTTAACTATCCCAAACTTCCCCTCCTATCCAAGAGCTCAGTCTTTATCTATCCCTTATAAATTCCAACAAATAGCAGTAACTCTGTGAGGTAGTTACATGTTCTAAGAACAGCTGCCACCCTTGAAGCAAAGCACAGGTTTTTCTGGCACCTTCTGGTGAATCCCCACTGAAGTCAATGACCAATAGATGCTGACCAGAGAGGGAGCTAGATTTCTTTATGGATTCAGACCTCTGCTTACATAGAACCAGCAAGACCTGAGAAGACAACTCAGGGGTCATGGCCTGGGTGACTGGCAGATTCCCAAAGATTCTTCAGTGGAAAATGGGTCCTGACAGGCCAATTGGGCAGCCAGCAGAAAAATCTTCCTATATATCTATCATATCTACCCACATGCCTCAGTGTGATGAGAGGTAACCCAGTGATCTTCTGGCATCTTCTGTCCTAGAGTGGCCTCTTATGCCTCCATTAAAAGCTGAGATATAGGTTTGGACTTTTCTCCCTCTGCTAGTAAGTTAGAAAACATTTTTTCTCCAACTCACTAGGATTTAACTTGAGAAGTCCTTAGTTAGCTAAAACACCTTATTCTTAAACCACCCTTCTGCCCGTGAGGTCAGGCTGAGGCAGCTTGCAGCACTCTTTTGTCTTTCAACAGAGGAGAACACTCAAGCCTTACATATGCTGACTAGGAGCATAAAAAGTAGGGGCTTAGTTAGCCTTTCTGCTCTTTGTGTGTATAGAAAACTGATAA
The DNA here is from genome assembly GCA_004027025.1 of Myocastor coypus. NCBI lineage: Eukaryota > Metazoa > Chordata > Mammalia > Rodentia > Myocastoridae > Myocastor > Myocastor coypus. The sequence continues at coordinate 8,381 of PVJA010030360.1, read as the reverse complement.
ATATGCCTTTATTAACATGTAAGTTGTGGTTGCTGAATGATAGGTATAAATTTAATCTGTAAGCTTCAGACATGGAAAATTTTAAATGGACTTTGGATAAAATTTAGCCTTGCCCTTCTGTTAGGGAAGATTTCTTATGTGACTAGGTAGATAACATAAGTGCTGGAGGCTCAGTGCACTCTAGAGCCGGGCTGGAGTGGCAAGAGGGGCCAGGAACGGAACCGAACAGAAAGCATAGGCTTTCCACAGCAGCAAAAAAAGCTGTCTGAGGGTCCCACTAATTTAGGTACCCCTGACCTGAGAAGGTTCTTTTGATCATACTCAACCCAAATATTCTCAGTCAGAAATCCACTGTGCTTTCTCCCATGAGTATCAGTTTCTTCTGTAAGGATGCTGACAGTCTGATGATAGTAAATTATTCCTTCCTGGTGCTAGTCAAAGAAAAATGATTAAGTCTTTACATCAAACCTTTTACTTAGGAAGATACAAGAACCAGCTGATGGCCCCAAAACTACTGACAGGAAAAGAGCTCTCTCAGACAATGTAACAGATAGCGAAGACATGTAAGCTCTTCTGAAGGGATAATAATTTTACCCAGACTACAGCCCCTGCAGGTATGCAGAGACTTAGTATATACTATCCTGGAGAAGAATGACAGCTCAAATTTACTTATATGCCAAGGGATCTCAATACTTACTAGTCTGGATAGATGCTTTAACAAACTGGGTTGAGGTCTTTCCTTGTAGAATAGGAAAGGCACGGAAAAGAGTTGTGAATCAGGGGCATAAGTGCCTGCCTAGCAAGTGCAAGGTCTTGAGTTCAATCCCCCGTTCTGAAAAAAAAAAAAGAGTTGTGAAGGTTTTGATCTCAAGTCATCCCCAGGTTTGAACTTTCTCAGAGCTTCCAAGTGATAATATGTCTTCTTTTATATTTTTTTATTTTTTTTATTTTTTTATTTTTTTGAGACAGGGTCTCACTATGCAGTTCAGGCTGGCCTTGAGCTCACTTTTGTAGCCCAGGCTGGTCTCGAGCTCACATGGATCCTCCTGCCTCAGCCACCCAAGTGCTTGGATTACAGGCGTGCGCCACCACGCCCAGCTGTCTTCTTTTTAAGCAGCAGTGATTTCAAGGCCAGGGTTTTAAAAAACAAAGTCTGTGATAAGTAATCAAATAAATTACTCAGCCAGTTTATTGATTATTTTACCACTTCAGTGAGCGCATTTCCTTTCTAGACAAGAATATGTAGAATGGGGTCAGGGAGATAGCTTAGTAGAATAAGTGCTTGCCTGGCAAGTGCAGGGTCCTGAGTTCAATCCCGATACTGGAAAAAAAAAAAAAAAAAAACCATGAATATGCAAAGTTGTTACAACAAACATCTCATTGAATATGTGGCCTGGTTCTCTTGTCAAGCACATCAGGACTTCTTTGGTGGGTAATGCCACTTAAAGGAGATGATTGGAATATTACAAGGCTACATTGATAAGACAGAAAGAAGTTCAGTGGTTCATAGTTTAGCCCATTGAGTAACTACAAATTCCACCCTTAATGATCTTGGACATAATCAAATATTTTCTCTAAGATTGCTGCTGAAGCCTTCTATAGGTACTAGTAAAACCTCTATTAAGTATGCATTACAACAAATACCATGAAATTCATATTACTTTGCTAAGTGAAATCCTATGTCCCTTGTAATTCTTTCTCTTTTGATACTATTTTGTACTCTCTTTATAAAATAAAAATAACCCTACTGGGCCAGCCAGATAGCTTAGCAGACTAAAGTGCCTGCTTAGGCAGAGTGCAGTGACCAAGGTTCTATCCCCAGCATGCCATGCCAGCTCTGCCCCTGGGACATGCTGAGAAGGTGATTAAGACTGGGTATGGGTGACACATGCCTAAATCCCAGCACTTGGGAGGCTGAACACAGCAGAATCAGTATGAGTCTAATCTATGTAGTGAGACTCTAGGCACCCTATAGACCCTGCCCAAAACTGATAACAGAAAAAACCCTATTACATAAGAGTAAGGGTCTTACCATGAGACCCAATATTGATTGGTATACCTTTCAGATCTGTTACAATTATATGTGGCTAACTCCAACCATAGGACAACTTCGTAAAAAGGCCCCCCTATGTTGGGAACAAATAAGTCCCTCTTATTCTCACCAGGCTAATTCTACGAAATACTTTAGAAAGACACTCCCCAATAGTGTACACAAACCATAACTTTATAGGCTGAAGACTGGTGTGCAACAGATTGGTTTAATAGCCCTCGGATTAGATGGGAAGCCCCCAATGGCACTCTTTAGTTCTGTGGAATTAAGTTGTGGCCCTGGCTAACCCTTGGGTGGATGGGGAAATGCACCCTGGGATTTGTATGGCTACAAGGCAGGAATGACAAAAATATAAACAAATCTACAAATTTATCCCATCTATGACATCAATAGTCCACAAGTCTATTTCACCAGCATGATCTTTTGGCTTCTGTCTTTATCTGTTCATTAAGATAAGGGGATATTAACTAACTCTGTCCAGTGGGCCCTACATGGCACCTTCACTGATCTCACTCTCTTAGAAAAAATAAAATTAATAAGGCAAGCTGTCCTCCAAAGTCAGATAACATCACACATTCCAACAGCAGCACTTATAAAAGCTGAATGTTGCATGTGCATTGTTGATTCTTCTTGCTAATATCTCTATCACTGTGAGACTATCAGATGACAGGTTAATACCCCATCAGATTCTAAAATCCCCTAGACCTTTCCTTTACCCTTTTTGTGGAAAGTTATTACTGGCTCTTCTTGGTGGAAGTGTTTGTTGGTCATACTCATAATAGTCTTGTTGATCTTATTATTTGGTCCAAGCATACTTAACTGTCTCTTTGGCCTTGTCTCCTCCAGAATTAGAGCTATTCACCCATAAAAATGCCTGATGTTGGGGCCAGCAAGATAGCTCAGCGGTGTAAAGCACCTGCTTAGGCAAGCTTAGGGAGGTGCAGGGGACTGTGATTTGATCCCTGGTACCACATAACTCACCAGCCCCACCCTCTGGGTGGGCTAAGCCAGAAAAAAAAAAATGCCTGGTGTTATACAGGACCTTTAGATAGACCCTCTAGAGAGTATTTCTGACTGCTGATCACAACTATGACCCCCGTTAGCCTAAAGTAGCCAGAACACCCTTTCCTCCCTCATAGCAGTTAGGGGTACCTCCTCAAACTATCATAGATAGCTAACCTAGGTAGAATTATTATATGCAGCCAGGTAGAGCTAGATAATTACAAGAGTGAACGCAAAGATGAAAATGCATTATGATGTGGCCAGAGGCACATCTTTTGGAGCCAGGGCCCTAAGATGAAGACACAACAACCAGGCCTACATGCCTCCCCAAGGGATAAGTGGTACAACCTGGTATAGTGACCTCTACATAGACATGAGTCACCTCAGTAAGTGAACAAGACCCTCAGATTCACCCCTTCCTGAAAAGCTCCTTGTTTTTCAGGTGGACACATGCCATGTGACTTGCTTTTCCATTGGATCAACACTACCTAAGCAGTGATACTGGTTGTCTTACTGGTTGATCACAAAGTTTTGCTCTATAATACTTCTCCTGAGAAGTGGGTTCCTCAGAAAGTTACCCACTGAGAACCCCTCCTGCCTCCCAAGAGTTGTCTATCCCTCAATAAGTATTTCCTCCTTTTTTGTGTGTGGGACCAGGGTTCAAACTCACGACCTTGCACTTTCCAGGCAGGCATTTGTGCCACAGAGCTACCTCCCCAGCCCCAGTACTTCCTACTCTTAACCTCTGTTATTCCTTAGAATTCATTCTTCAGTTTTGGAGAACATGAACTCAGTGTATCTGACTTCTAACAGGCTGGGAGTTATATTCTCCCTATATCGTTTATAGGTTTTACATCATTCCTGTATTATTTGTGAGATAACAGGACACTGGGTTCTTGTTCAAGGTGCCTCTTACTCTTCTCCCTAAATGAACAGACACTACTTCTCTGGTCCTGTGACTCAGCAGCTGCTTTTGATGACTGATAGCAACAGCTGCCAAGAACTGCTCTGCTATTTGAACAACTTTGCTAAATCTATCTTCAATTTCATCACCAAGTCTGCAGTTATCTGAGACCTGAGTGCTGGAGAGAGAAAATGTTCACCAAGTCTCCATTTCAGGGACTTACTGATAATAAAGACCCTAGAGATAGCACCCAGGAACCTGTAAATCCTATTGTGTTTCTGTACAAGTAAAATTAAAATTAAAGAGCAGTGAGGTACTGATCTAAGGCTTCCTAGCCCACCATTGTGTGATAGTCCCAGTTGAGATGTACTTAGGAAAGGACTGTATTCACTGAAGTGTCAGGCTCAACTGGTGGGAGCCTGGGAAGCTGGAAAATTGGTCAAATGTGTGAAAACAGGACTAGACGTCAGGGTCTAAAGCAGTCAAGATATCTTAGTCCTGAGATAAGCATCCTGACTGGTTAATGTTGACTATTAGTCACTAGGCAACCTGGGGTCACGTGTTACTAACTTTGTAAAGGTATAAACACCCATAGTATTGCTTGAGGAGACCTTTCACCAACCAGGCAGGTGAGCTACCACTTAACCTGGCTCTTGTCTTCTTATTTATCTTTTCCTCATTCCTGTCTCCATTTCTCCCCAGGTACAATGGATCACAATGAGACCAATAGATCCCAGGATATTTTACCTTAACCAGCCTTGTGCCCCACCTAAAATATGGTGGTGATCTTCAGTATTAGAGTCAGAAGGAGTGCTGACAGTAGAGCAGAAGGTGATAGCATCACCCTGGCTGAGCAGCTTCGGGTTGGACTCAGAGTCATCAGGCAGAACAAAATGAAACTTTCTGTTTGGACTGAATCAGAAAGGCTCTCAGATGGATTTGTGGATTTGTTTTGAGGAATAAAATAGCTTTTCTGTCATACAGAGCTAAGGTGAGAGAGTTTTTAATCCTACACCAATGGAGTCCAAGTGAGCTGGCCTTTTGTCTCAGGATTTTCCCAGGTAAAGGAACATATGGGAGCAGAAGAAGGCATCTTTTAAATCTAGAACAATCCATAAAGTATGTGTAGGTCAGAAGTCACAGAGAGTAACGGTGATGGCTGCATTGCTGATAGTCTGGAGATCTTGTCCACAGTAATTAACAGTGTCTCAGAATGAAGTGTGGCTAGATGCCTGCTTATGTTTCTGTTGACATCTCACAGATACAAGGGCATTGTGGTGATGTGGCATGGTTGATAGCCAGGCCCAAAGGCATGTGTTTAGTTCATACCTCTGGAAGGAGAGTTTTCAGAACTTCAGGATTGCAATTATCTGTCTCAGGTTGACACCAATGTAATTTTTCCTCTCAGGAAACAGTCAAAGCTGAAAGTATAGGGTTAAATGAGAGAGAGGGGGGCCCGGCAGGATGGCTCAGTGGTCTAAAGCACCTGCTTGGGAAAGCTTGGGCAGCTTCAGGGACCGCGGTTCGATTCCCGGCACCACATGCTGCGCCAGCCCTGCCCTCTGTGCGGGCTGAGCCAGCCATAAAAATGAGTGAATAAACAGTTGTGAAACAAAATAAATAAATAAATAAAATTAAAAAGTCTTTAATAAATAAATAAATAAATAAATGAGAGAGAGGTTGACTAGCTTGGTGAGGAGATTTCTGCCCAGGCTGCAAGTTTGTGCCTGGCAGAAGAAGCAAGAAGCAAGAGTCCCTGCTGCTTCAGTGATAGTAATTTTTTTGATAAAGGGAATTTTTGAAGGCAGAGACTTATATTTCATTGCCTACAAGGAAAGCCACAGGTTTGCAATGATTGTGGGCTCTCTGAGGCCCAATTTGACAGAGCTCAATCTGTCCTGCCTCCTCAGGACCAACACGGCACAACTCATTTTTCAGGACTGACTGTCCAATTTTTCCCCAGCCAAAATGTAGAACACAGAAGAAATTTCTGACAGTGATCTAGGGTAGGTGTCAGACGATGCTATCTGAAAAAGACAGGCATGTCTAAAGGGGACTTCTTTGGCCAAATGCAGGCAAAATGAACTGATTCAATTGGGCAGAAGTAGGAAAGTGGGGAGTAAGACCTCCCTTGGCCAAGCAGAAGCTCAGCTGACCCCGCAGCCAGCCCCACCTCCTGAGTGAAACTTCCCCCAGCCCTCCGGAAGCTCAGCCCACCCAGCAGCCAGGCCCGCTGTGACTTGAGCAGCCCCAACCAACCAACAGACCATGATGCAACAGCCCCAACCAACTGACCAACTGATCAACCTACAGGCAGGCTTGCAGGGAGGACCTCTCAGCCTGCAGGCCCCCGACCCACCACCAGAACTCAGTCCTTGCTCACAGCAGCCCCAGCCGACCAGCCTGCGAGGAGAGAGGACCTCAGCCTGCGGCCCCGTACAGCCACCAGAACTCTGCCCCCGGACACAGCTCATGACTGACAGGCACATAGGCAAGAACACGAGGCCTGTACCTTTGTGCCACCAGAACTTCTACCTTGCCCAGAAACCAGTGCCAGCATCTGCTCAGGAGCCCTGAAGCAAAATTCCTTGCAAGAGTGGCTAGGGATCAGACTTTACCAGATACCCAGGAGCTGAACATCTTGCCAGAGGAGCACAGCAGGCTGTCATCCAAAAACTGCAGCTGAAGAAGCTGAGCAACAGCCAGACCAAGTCAGGCACATCTGGAAAAGATCAAACTTGGTAGATCTGGACCCAAATTTCAGTAGGCACTAACAGCATAACTTCACCAAAGTTCTGCACCAAAGGTAACTGCTGTACAGAATGATACAGACAAGGAGCAAAATACAATCTCAGGTCCCAAGCCCACCTAGAATAAATACAGGAGACACTGTATTTATGGGAATCATGCAGCTGAAATCTCTGAATTAGTAGCATCTGAAATAAACAAACAAATGCAGAACTGTATGGAGGAATTTGGATTGGAGATAACCTCTGAAGTAAAAAAAAGAAATCTTTGAATTACTAGAGTCTGAAGTAAAAAAAAAAAAAAAACAGCTAGAGAAAAGTATACAGAAAATCAGATCAGAAATAACCTCAGGGGCTGGGGAGATACCTGAGTAGAATAAGTGCTGCCTTGGGAAGCGCAAGGGCCTGAGTTCAATCCCCAGTTCTTTAAAAAAAAAAAAAATCATCTCTAAATTAATAGCATTTGAAGTAAAAGAATAACTGCAGAAAGGTAGAGAGGAAATGAGAGCAGAAACAACCTCTGAAGTAGAAAAAGAAGGGATAACTATAACGAAAGACTTAATAAATGTCTCTAAAGAAGACATTGATAAAAAATTAGAGGAGAAAAGAAAAATGATGGAATCCTTGAATGAACAATATATGAAAGAAATAGATCACATGAAACAGTTCCAAAGAGATAAACAGGAAAATAAAATCTCAATCACAAGGTGGCAACGCCATACGAACAAAAGTGAAGATAGAGTTTCAGATCTTAAAGACACAGTCACAGCTAGTGAAAGTTAAGAAAGGATCTCATAAAAAACAACCAGGATGCAGGAAAAAATAATTCAACATCTGCAAGATGATGCAAAAATGAGCGCCAGATTAATAGGAATCAATGAGAAAGGAGTCAACACAAATGATATAAAAAGAATACGGGCAGAGGGGCTGGGGAGATAGCTCCGAGGCACAAGCGCCTGCTGGGCAAGTGCAAGGTCGTGAGTTCGAACCCTGGTCCCACAAAAAAAAAAAAAAAAGAATACGGGCAGAAATAATAGCAGAAAACTTCCCAAATATGAGAAAACAAACAAAAGTTCTGAAAGAAAAAAAAAAAAAAAAGTTCTGAAAGAAAAAAAAAATTTAATAATAATAAATAAATAAAAAACAACTCCTTAGAGCTTCTTTGACTTAAAAACAACTTTGTCAAGGTATAACCCAGATGTCATAAAAATTCACTGGTTTTAAGTATAAGAGACAATGATTTTGAATGCATTTACTGAATTGTGAAATCATTGCTATAGTCTTGTTTAGGAACATTTCTCTTGCTTCAGTAAGATCCCTAAAGCCCCCTGTGAGTTAATATGTTCCTGCCAGCTTATGCTATTATGGTACCTGCATCACTGTCAAGTAGCACAGGACAGTCCCAATGGGTAGTACCAGCTGCCTGATGGGACAGTCATGCAAGTACAGCCCTGTCATGAATGTGCTTCTCTCTCTCTCTCTCTCTCTCTCTCTCTCTCTCTCTCTCTCTCTCTCTCTCTCTCTCTCTCTCTGTCTCCTTCTCCCTTTTTCTTTCTTTCTGAGATGGAGAGTGAAAATGAGAGACAGAGACAGAGACAGAAACACTTCAGTAACACCCTCTTGGCCAATTTTCTTGTTAATTGTCTTAGCTAACAAGACAGCCTTGTTAACTAAGCTC
>PVJA010030359.1:0-25867 GCA_004027025.1 Myocastor coypus | reverse complement strand
GAAAAAAAAAAAAAAAAAAAAAAAAAAAAAAAAAAAAAAAAAAAAAAAAAAAAAAAAAAAAGAAGCGGCTCCAAAACAGTGAAGCGCAGCTTGGCATGAATGTCCTTATCTTTGCAATATCTGACTCCTGGCAGATAAGAGCAACCTCACACCTTGCTTACATTGCTGGTGGATAATTTCATTTAGCACATTCAAAACAGCATGAAGTGTTTTAAATAGACTTTTAATCAGGAGCTTTCTACTCCATCAAGTCGCAACAGAGTCTGCCTGCTTTCTTGGTGTTGGTGATGAAGCCCCAGATCTGCCCCCCAAAGTATGACATGATGACCCTTGGTGCTGCAGAGTCAACAGGGTCCTCCTACAGGGGCAGAGCCAAGTGGACAGCGGGCAGCATGCTTCATCTGCCACGCTTGTCCTCCCCAGGTGGGAGTTGGATCCGGAACCGCAGGTTCCCTTCAGTAAGCCAAGCTCCAAGCCTGCCTGTCCACCCGCCCGCCCGCCCGCCCACCTGCCTGCCTGCAATGGCTACTGAGACTCAAGAGCGAGTGCAGAGAGCCACCCTGCCACCCCGTCTACCCCTGTGTCCCAGGCACTACTCCTGCAGTGATCACAAAAGCCCTGTGTCTAACCTGCATTAGCAGTGACCCAGGAGAGGATGGGCTTTGAGAGGGGTCTCTTCGCTGCAAGCTCCACAGGGCTTTGGGAGGCTCAGGCTCTCACAGCTCCCCTAAAATCCAAGAGGATGCAGAGGCCACTGGCGAGCATGTACCACTTCTCAGCAGCTCCCGAGATGGACTTTTGGGAATGGAAAAAGAAACCACAAACCAAAACAAAGAATCAAACTTTTCTAAGGGGCATTGCTTTTCCCATTCAGGTAATCTATGGGTTGAAGCAAATTCCCTGCTGGTGGACTTTCTTGTCAGAAAGGTAAAGAGCTGGCTTCTCCATGCACTGATGAGCACCAGAAACTGTGGGAACGAAGCCTGGAGCAGCCCACGCAGCCCAGAGAGCACGTGCAGGCAGTCTGCACCCTCAGGACCTGGCGGGCAGCTGCCCTGGACAGCAGCGACCTGGTGTGGCGCCCAAGGAAGAGCCAGGATAGGGTCCAAGCAGCCAAGCCGGGGTGCCGCTGTGTGAGGCGCGGATCGCATGGAGCCCAGGATGCCACACTCACAAGACACACCTGATCTCACGCTCAGGATGAGGGTAAGAGTGCTGGAATTTCATACAGAAGAGCAACTTGCAGCCTCTTGGCTTGCTCAAGGGACAGGTAGGACCTGGGTGCTTGGTCTGCTGAGCCCTGACAGAGCACAGCACCATCTTTGTGTTGGGAGCACGGTTATCAGGTGACAGAGTGCCCCCAGAGGAGAGGCCCCAGCCTCTCTCTCCCTCCATTTTTCCAAGAGTGAAGGATGGTGCCAAAGGCCTGGGAAAGGCCCTCTACGGCCAAGTCTTCAGCCAGCGCCTTCCCTGCCCACCCTCCCGTTTAAGACCTCTGCTGGAGGCTGCAAGAAATGCATGTCCTTCCTGTGGTTTGCTACTGAGCAGCTCAGTGGGGTGGCTCCCATGTTATGGGTGGGGAGACAGCAGATTACCCTCCACATAGAGGGAGCCCTAGGCTCCCTTTCCCAAACTCCCAGCTGCAGTTTCGCTGGGCTGGGCTCTCAACCTGAGGAGTCCCCAAGCTGCCCACTGCACAGATGCTCCAGGCTCCGTCCTCCCCAGAGCCACAGGCTGACCTCGCCAGCTGCAACCTCCTGTTTCCGCAAGGCCTGAGGCCCAGAGTGCCCACCCACCAGTGAGCCTTCCAGGAGCACTGCGCCTACCCTGGGTCCTTGCTTCCACTAGGATCCTGGGTTTGCTTCTGCCCAGGAAACACCATGCTTTCCTCTAAGGTCCAGCCAGCACTGCTCACCGCCCCTCCTATGGTGCTCGATTCTGAGTTCCCTACAGCCCCGAGTTAGCACTCTTCCCATTCTCTTCGCAGTCCCCTGTCTCCTCATCTGAGGCAGACATGTACACCCCTGAGCTCCAGGGACCCCAAGAGCAAAGCCCAATGGCCCACCAGGGATAGAAAGGAACTCACCCTGGGAGGCCAGCACGGTTAAGTCTGTGGCCGAGGAGGACAGAGTGTCCCTGGGAAAGTTACTCCTGGAAAGTCTGGTTTCTCCAGGTCAGGGCAAGCGGTAGCCTTGTGCTTGGCAGTGGTGACAGTTCTACTCAAGGACAGTGAGGCAGCCATCCTTCCAGGCCTCCAGTGAGCTGGGCCACAGTCCCCACCCAGTCCCTGAACAGCGCTGTCCTTGCTGGACCTGGAGGGAAGGCCGCCAGCCTTCGCTGTGACACCACTGGAGGGCCATGGGATGGGATCCTGGGGACAAAAGGTCTTTAGGACCTGGTTTCCTTTTGTGGCACTAAGGATGAAGCCAGGGCCTCCACACAGAGCTGTGTCCTCAGCCTCCTTCCCCCTTAACTTTTAAAATTTGAGACAGGGTCTTGCTGAATCACCAAATTGCCCAGTGGGACTTGAGTGACATAGGATCTTACTGCCTCAGCCTCCCAGAATGCAGGAATTCTAGACATGTGCCACCATGCCCAGCTGGCAAGACAGGTACTTAGTAACACTGCCTGAAGTGATACTGTCCGCGGGATGCACTTAGTGTACAGTTCATGTACACTAACAGAGGTGAAAAGCTTAGGCAAGGTCTATTATCATTACTGTACACTGTGTTCTACCAGATAAATTTATTTTTCTTTTACTTTTCATTCAGAGATTCCAAGTTTCTAATGGTTATGATTCAATTAATAGTAAGGTTTCAAAGGATACATCTTTTCCAAGAGACACAGAGATGTGTTTTCCTAAACTGTGATTTCATCACAAGTAAGAAGGAATACTCTGAGTTTTAGCAGTTTGCGAGTTTAGGCAGATATCCACCACTTAACTGAGTAGAACTATAAAAGCCAGACTTGTGAGAGGGTGGGCCCAAGTTTGCTTACATGGTGGTAGGTTGCTCTACGTGTACGATCTTAGTATTAACAGATGGGATTCAGGAGAGGGGAGGTGGTGGCAGAGGACTTAGGTGACAGTGGAGTGTCCTTGTGAGGCTTAAAGCACTATTAGTAAAACGGTTGCAGTAGCTTAAGTATCCAAGCCTTCCATAGTCGGCAAGGCCAAATTTTCCATGGATAAGTCATGGCTACTCCAGCTGTGTTCTGGCTCCTGATGTAGGTCCACGTGCTTGCGTGCGTGCACACACACACATGCAGGCAGGCATCGGCATGCATAATCTTCCAACTGTCTCTGTGTGGCTAGGTGCAGTTATTCTCTCTGTGGTGAATGTAATCTTGTCTCCATAAAAGTATCATTTTGCCCTGGTAATGGCATCAACAGTAGAATAGGAGAACAACAGTAAGTTAAGAGTTTCAACTTTTGTCGTACATCAAATCCCTAACGTAATCATGATGCAGACCTTTCTGCTGAAGAAATGGCTTAGTATTATTTGGCACCAGTACATATATGTTGATAGACATATTTCTAAGGCATTTTGAAAGACTTATTTTCAACTAACATGAAAATTACAACGCGTGGCACTTCTTAGGTGACACCCTTCTCCTCCTCCTCGCTCCACCTTCATTAAATTGTTGAACATTTGAAAACCCAGAAGGCGCAGGTCCCTAGGAAACGTGGGAAGCACGAGGTGTCTGTGCGGGCTGCCGGGTGCAGGGAGGCGCACGCTGGGGTGCTCCTGTTTCCTGCTGGCTCATTAATCCCAACCACAGCCCTGTCAGGCAGGCACTGCTCCAGGCAGCCTTCAAGACGGCCTCGGCCGCACGGCGTAACTTACTAAACTCCATGACCAATACGGAAAAGTAAGTGACAGAGTTAGGGCTCAAATTCAGCCCTCTTTGACTATAAAATTGCAGGCTTTCAGCCACGGAATTAAAAGCAATCTCAGAGGTGACTTTGTCATTTCTCTTTAGTTTTTCAGAAGAGAAAATAAAAGCAGAAACAAAGTTAAATGGCTTGCCCAAGGTCATGCAATTCTCAAGACAAAAGACAAAGAGCTGAAGTCCTGCTGGATAATAACAGCCCGCGGTGCTGCTCCCCTGCCTCATTCCTAGTCGAGATCCGCCAATGCTACACGCCGACCCAGACCTAAGAAGGGCACCGAGGAGGTGAGGGAATTAAGACGGGCCCTGTACACACACCCACTCCCCACAATGCGAGCTGTCACCCCGTACCGCTAACACGGACTAATTGAAATAATAATAATTTAAAAAACGTAAAACTGAGCCGGGCGTGGTGGCTCACGCCTGTAATCCCAGCACTCGGGAGGCAGAGGCAGGAGGATTGGTGCAAGTTCGAGACCAGCCTGGGCTGCAAAAGTGAGCTCAAGGCTATCCTCAACTGCACAGCGAGACCCTGTCTCAAAAAGACAAAAAAAAAAAAAAAAAAAAAAAAAAAAAAAAAAAAAAAAAAAAAAAAAAAAAAAAAAAAAAAAAAAAAAAAAAAAAAAAAAAAAAAAAAAAAAAAAAAAAAAAAAAAAAACCGTAAAACAAATAAGCAGTACAAAAATGAAATTACAATGTCAATATCAAGAACACGTTTTTCAAGTGTGATAGCAATTGCTATTAATATAATTCCGCGGAAAGATCTGCGGAGCACCGAGAGGAACCCCTCCCTGCCACGCTGTAGCTCCTGCAGAAGCCAGGGTCAGACAGCGGGGCAGGACGCCTGTGCCTTTTATGCGCAATGGAAATCTTGCTTCTTACCTCACCAGTAGAAGACGTATCACTTTTTTTTCTTTTTCTTTCCATAGAATCTAATCGTACGACCATTGTATTAGAAGATTTTATAGCGCTTCACTATGTCAAAGTTTCATTAGTGTTATATCCTTTTTCTTTAAATATTCAGAAAGCGGAGCACACACTATGCCTTTAAAAGTAATTCCATGAGCGTGGCCTTGCGCATTCGACTAACCATTATATATTTGCATACCACTTTCCCAACTAAGCAATTTTCTTTAATGTCAACCTTGATGAACAAGGAAGCAGAGAAGTAACACTTTAAAAACTAAAGTAATACGTAGTTAAATGAATCTAAATAAACTAACAGTGAAAACATCATAATTAGTTTCTGAGACTGCTTTGAGTAAATTTTCTTTCCAAAACTCCATATGTGTTTTTTAATTGTTCCTTTACCACACACTATTCATTTAAGAAACATTCAGCAATTAAGTGCGGCAGATTTTCTAATAATAAAGTTGGCTAAATAAAATTCAGCAAAGTCAAATGGGTTCATCTGACTACCAGAGAAAAGTTTTTGGTTTTTCTTCTGAGTACATTTTTATCCTCTCATGTTTTCATTCTCTCCCTGACAGAAAAACATCGGGTTGTGCTACAATGAGCAACACAGACCCGGAGGGAACATGCACCCGGCACTTACCGGAACTTTGGCGAGGAGCCACGGGCGGCCCCGACTCTTGCCATTCACACGGAGCGGTTGCAAAGCTTGGGGCTCAGAGGTTCGGTTTGGCCCGCAGGTCTTCCCAGCAGAGCGCTCCGAAAGCACCGCCCAACCGCAGGGAGGCGCGATGCCTGCTCCTCCTCACGCACACGCACTCGAGGCACGCACGCACGCACGGACGTCAGCATGCACATGCGCACTCTTGCGCGCCACTCCACGCTGGTGCTTGTCACGGGGCACTCTTTGGGCCAGCCCGGAGGTCGCGACCACCCAGACCCTCTCGGCTGCTAGCCCCTTAGCCCTTCACCGCGCGCTTTTCGTGACTCAGCAGCTGCAGCCCCGCGGGACGTCCTGTGGTTCGAGTCCCGCGAGCAGACCTGTCCTTCTCTCTCTGGCTCGGCCGCCCCGGTGCAGTGTGGCGTGGTGTCCGCAGGCAGCCAGACAGCTTGCTGGCCTTGGGACCTGAATCCCGTTTCACTGCGTGAAGTAGCAGAGCTGTCCCAAGTACCTGTGAAAAAATCCTTTGGCTTCTTCCAGAATTTGGCAAGCATAATTAAAGTGTCTGTCAGTATCTTCGTGCAAGTTTTTATGTGGATGCAAATTTTCACCCTTTTGGTAAGCGCCAGGGAGCAGCATTCCCGAGGGTGAGGGTCTGCGGTTGCCCTGGAAACCATGAACCCACGTTCCAAGGCAGCTGTGCGGTGTGCTTCCCCATGGGCACCGAGCGGAGTCCTCGCCGCCCCTTATTCTCGCCCGCGCTTGATAGATTGCACCCATTCCTAGGTATTATTATTATTATTAATCCTCTTAAATCGTAATACATATTTTTTATAAAATATTATTTAAAGCTGTTTCGAAGTATTTTATTGCAAATCTTTGCCGAATATCCACATATGGAAAGTGTGGAAAAATTCAATGAAACAGCTTCAAGCAGAGGATATCATAGACGGCCAGCTAAAGGGTGAGCGTCAGCAGTTAGCAGCCCTGGTAGCACCAGGCTGCTGGTGTTGGCCGTGGGAAAGCGCCTTCAGGCAAGCCACGCTTGGGTTTCTAATCCAGGTGCAATGAAGAAATGAGTTTGAACAAAGGTTCTGTCACTTCTTTGTGACGTGGTTTTTAATTATGTGTGTGCGTTCCTAGACATCTCTGCCCTGAAGGCGACGGTGTGCAGCTGAGGAATAATTATCAGCCTGAGGAAGTTAAATAAACAGCAGATGTGCCAACCCATCCCTCCCCCTTTTATAAATATTAAATAGTTGTTACTCCCTAGTTGCAAGGTATGCACATTTAAAAAAAAAAATACTTTCCCCAACTGGAGTAGTGCATAAGTAGAATCCCAGCACTCTGAGGAGCTGAAACGGGACAGTTCCCAAGTTCAAGACCAGCTTGGCTTGAAGCATTCCTATATAGGAACCTTTCTCAAAATAATAGTAATTATAATAATAATTAGTAATTAGTCATGATAATAGTAATTAGATATTACTATTAGTAATGCAATATCTAATAATAATAGTAATATAATATCTAATAATAATATCTAATAATATAATATCTAATATTAACTAGATATTATTATTATTATTACTTATTGCCCAGTGGAAAGATGCTGGGTTAAGTATGAATTGCATTAGAAATAAGCAATACCTGAATATAAAAATTAATAAATTAAAATTTTATTATGCCTGTAAGTGAAGTTCTTAAAAATGCAAACATTAAAATCATTGTATTCCCTAAGAGAATTAATACATTTCAGAAGAAAAAGTCAAAAGTAATAAAAATACTTAACATATGAGAGATGCTATGTACACTAAAAGAATGTTGATCAAAATTTATAATCAGTAAGGTTCAAATATTGAGATACTAGGAGCTTCGCGTTTACCAATGGTAGCTGGACAAAAGCCATGAAGAGCACTTTCTGTTTAGATAGGACCTTGCCAGTGGTCAGGTTGTCGTGATAGCTGATGCTGTCGCCTCACCTGCTGGGGAGCAGCCTCCAGGAGGATTGAAGTCTAATCCTGTGTGCATCCAGGTGGTCACAGAAGAGTGACCCAGGGGCTGCTATAGCCCCCGGCCCCTTTCCCCGAGAGGCATTTCCCCCAGGCTCAGCTCTGTCTGACCACTCTCTTCTACCATGATGTCTCTGTAGCCTCTAAAACCTGAAGCCACACGAACCTCTTCCTCCTCAGCTAGCATCATGGTGTCGGTTCCTGCCCTGGGAAGGCGCAGAAGGGCACTGCAAGACCTTGCTGATGCCTTTGTCCATGGTGCCTGGGGTTTCTTCGAAGATGGCTACAGGGGAGTTGACATGGATATATAGACAGGCATGCAGAGCAGGGGACTTAGGGTTCCCCGTGGAGCGTGTACCCTCAGATGTCAGCATTTCCCTCTGCGCCTCCCGACAGTGACCTGTTCTCAGCAAATGGGAGGCTCCAGAGCCCGCTCTCCACTGCTCATCCTGCCTCTTGGAGAGTTTAGAAATCTACCCAGGCAGAATGACAGCTGCAGAGGGCCTTCCAGAAAATTCTGTGGTGTAACTAACTGCACCATGGGGGGAGCCCATGGGTCCCAACAATTCTACAAGGAAACTTGCCTAGAAAGCTAGTTTTACTAAAGGATGCCAACTTACACACAATGCAAGACTGGGCTGAGGAAGCGACTGTGGCCAGGCAGGCATCTCTTCTGCCTTGCAGATCCAGGAGACAAGTGCCCTGGTTCCCGGGCAGAGACCAGTGAGGCATCTTTGACTGTAAGGAGTGTGTGTGGCCCTGGGTCATCAGAGTTTTTAACTTCAGAGATGACTGCTGAAGCAGAGTTCGCAGTGTCATCCTGAGGCTTCTCAGCATTGCAGTTTCTCTTCCTCACTGCTGTGCTTGTGCCTCTCTGGCTGCACTGCCCGTCCCTCTCTACACACAGTCTGAATGCATGGCCATTAAGCAGCACTGCCTAGAAAAGCACTGCCACAAGAGGCTCGGGACACTTACTTAGGGTTATGGCTTCAGGGCCTGGTGGCACACACCTACAACCCCAGCACTCCAGAGCCTGAGGTAGCAGGATTACATGAGTTAACTGCCAGTGTGGGCTACGTATCAGGGCCCTGTGTCGAAATGAAACAAAACAAAAACCCTAAAAGCAAAATCAAACAAATAAATGAGGTTATGGCAGTCCCCTTGAAAAGCACGTACCATAAGGTAAATTTTGTGATCTATTTAATCTAACCCAGTGTCTTCGCAATGACACCGCCAGAGCATCTGTCCCCCCACCCCCCAGAGCACTGCTGTGCCACGCCTCACATTCTGCTGTGTGCCCCGGGGCCTGGGCCTGGCAGGCTGGCAATTATCCACAGTAACCTCCTCTGGTGGAAATTCCTCAGTAAGTACACAGAGCCTCACCGAGGTAACTTGATGACTTCCCTCAAGATTGTGCTCACTGATAACATATTTTGTGCTGCTTTTCTAAACTTCACTTAAAATTAAATAAAATTTCAAACTGCGTCCTTCTGCTGCCACAGTGCAATTTCTAGGGCTCAGCAGCCCCAAGAAGCTGGTGTCTCTGTGCTGGGCCACAGATGAGGGCAGAAGAACATTTCTGCTCACAGCTTTAGGTGCCCAGGAAAGAGGAAGGGGACGATTAGGACGCAGGGGTGACTAGGACGAGACGAGCCACTGCTATAACAGCTTCAGCAGATATGGTGCTGTTGAGTTCAGAGGTAAGCCCAAGATGCCGCTCACATAGCATTTTGCATTCTGGTTTTGAAATGGAAAAAATCAATTTTTACAGGGGAACTACTGCTTGGATTGCAAAATCTATGATGTTAGGACATGATTTCCTGTGAACAAGAAGGAGTAATTTCCACCTTATACTTTGGAAATCCCATGTTTATGATAGAAAGTAGTATTTGATAGAATTTTGTGTAAGTCCTGAGAGCCTGGGTGAAGTTGCCAGGAAGCCCCTCAATTTAAGAAAGAAAGCAGCTCCCAAGCTCTGAGAGTTTGCGCTCAGGTAACAACGAAAGTAAAATGAAGAGAAGAAAGAACTGGAATAAAATCTGATGGTGACTGAGAAGTCCCAGAGCCAGAGCGAGCTCATGGAATACACCAAGACTTATGCTGATGCCTCAGATACTCGGTCCTCTTCACCGCAGGGATTAGCATCAAATATTCAACTGTATAAGGAGAACCAAACTGCAGGGAAAAGACCACAGGGACCCAGAGAAATCGCCCATCTGCCAGGAACGTGGGTATTTGGGCTCTGCAGAAGAG
Organism: Myocastor coypus; assembly: GCA_004027025.1. Lineage (NCBI taxonomy): Eukaryota > Metazoa > Chordata > Mammalia > Rodentia > Myocastoridae > Myocastor > Myocastor coypus. The sequence goes on along the minus strand of PVJA010030359.1, from coordinate 16,141 downwards.
AGGGTGGGCCATATGACCAGTTTCAAATGATGAATAGCCTCCATTCTAAGGACAGATAACAATGTATAGTGTTTCGTATTGTTTTGAGCAACCTTGTGAATGTAGCACAGCTCAGTAAAGTAAGCTGAAAGTAGTAAAACAAAAATGTGCTTTCAAGTGTCGGAATCTTAGAGAAAGCTGCAGGCCCAGAATATAATCCACACAAACAGAGCGGAAGCGCTAGGCAGAGCTGGGAAGCTGACACGTCCCATGCTAGGAGTCTGGTCTCCTGGTAGCATGCCATTCCTGTGATTTTACTTTAAAAAGCACTTAGGTGTGTCCCAGGCCAGAACACAGACTGCCCCCAGCTGAGCTCTCTGCGGCCCGCTCCTCCACCGGTACTCGCTGGGGCCCCTGGAAGGACTCCTCAGCGCCGCCTCTCTGCACTCAGGGTCCGCCTCTCTGCACTCAGGGTCCACCTCTTCTGCCTCTCCCCGTGAGCCTCTGTTCTTTAGCACCTGTGCACAACTGCCCTCCCTGCCTGGATTACGATGACCCTGCGCGCAGCATCCCTGGAGACGTCATAGAACTCCCTTTCACTTTTACCAGACTCCACTCCTCTTACTGGAATATGTGCGGCTCTTGGTTGTGTGCAGCCCCAGCACCGCATTGTGGGTGTGCAGAAGCGCTTGGAGTCTCTCCCTCTTCTGCTCTGCTGAGGATCACGGCCAGGCCTCTGCGGGCCAGGCAAGCACTCTCCACTGAGCTGCACTTGGCTGTTAGAAGCTGCCCTCTCACCTTGATCATAGTATTTGTGATCTGCATTTTCATTCCTATCTCAATTCATGTGGTACAATACAGTCACATGGTTTAGGGCAGGTGGAATTCAGATGCAACATCAAACGAAAATGTGAAAATATATACCCGGTTTCCTCAGTGTACAGCCACCTGCTCTGCTTCCTGAGGTGTGCAGGGTCTGGGATGCTGTCCGGAGGACAGAGGCCACCATGGTCACAGGAGGGCACGGCCATCCCAACAGCTCGGCCTCACCCGCGGCCCAGTGCCCAGGTGCTCAGTAGTCCACGGCTGTCTTATCACAGACACCACGGGGGCTAGAACCAGGAAGAGGTTCAGAGTTCAGGCAAAAGTAACATTTACATTAAGAGTTGGCCTTTTTCAAAGTTAATACTGTTTAGATAGACAGCCAGGGGACGTAGCATTTCTGGCGACTCTGTTACAGGATGACAGATCCATTTTGTCATGACCTTTTTCTAATTTATAAAAGCAGCTTGATTTCTGGTGGCATTTTATGCCACCCCCCCCCCCCCAGCGTTCAGACTGCTGGGCTCACTCACATGCTTCTGTGGACAGGCAAGCTTATCGAAGCGCACATCATCAGGCCACTGAAGTGGACCTGGAGCTGAGGCGCGGGCACCCACTAGTACAGCGACACCGTGCCCTTCCTCTGTCGGGTGCCGCCTTGTCCCTGTTGTGTGTCCCTGTGCCCCCACACTTCACCATTGGCTCTGCCCCGCCCCTCCTGCAGAACAGAAGACAGTGTGCTGCCCCTCAGTGCCACCCTTCTGCCCCCAGACCCTGTACCCTGTGCTCTGCCATGCCCACCTCCTGATTGGACTGTGTGCTTCTCCAGGCAGCACAGAGAGCTCATTCATCCACCCAACTTTTATTCAGTGCAAAAGCTTTGGAAGCCCCCTTCCAGGTGAGTGCATTACAGCAGCGGACAGAGCTTGTGAGTTCCTCAGAGCCTCCGTTTGAGCCAGAGCGCCACAGTCTACCGTGGACAGCATACCCCCCACCCCCCATCACCTCCCATGTGCTGAAGAGCCTGTGCCAGCGAAGACCTTCAGCCCTTCTGCAGGGACATTGCTAAGATCATATCCACATTTGATAAATCTTGCTCCCCATCGTGACCTTAGCTGGTACATAATGAATGCTCAGTAAATATTAGGGACACATGCCAATGATTACCCAGATACATGGAGAACATTCTCACTAAGTTTCACTGCAACAGCCCCAACTGTCTATTCTTTCCAATGCACAATTGGAGGAATTTTCACAGCTAGCTTTGTGCTGATAGCCATGTGCCAGGCTTCTGAATTTCCATCTATTTCGTCCTTCTTTTTTCTCTAGGCTCACAATCCAATTTGCTTCAGTAACTTCATTCATGAGACAAATCAACTAAATCTTAGTTTAATAAGAAAATGCTCATTGTGTGTGATACTCTCATTACTTACATCAAATACTTGAATGCAATTGTCTGCATGTTTTTGCATAAATTTTGTTTGCTGCGATACAGTAGATTTTGTGTTCTTCTCTGTGTAATGTAATAATCACCATCCTTTATTAGACAGATAATGACAGTTCGATACCACCACAGAAGCCTGCAAGCAAAGTGAAACACACTGCACTGTTTCAATCTCCTCTTTGCAGGGGAAGGCTGGCTGGGGACAGCTGTCATGAGGCCTTCTCACGAGGTGAGCTGTGGCCTGGTATTTGAGACTGGGTGTGTATCTCTTCAAGTGGGTGCACTGCAGCGCCATCTAAGATAAAACCCTAGTCCTGTCTACACTGTCTGAAAGAATGTCTGAGTCACCCTTCCCCACTGTGCGCTGCACCCTGGCCCTGGACATGGGTGTTGGTCACTGCTGCCTGGAAATGTGGCTGCCACAGAGCTCCCAGTCTCTACCCCATACACAGTCTGCAGAGACATCGACTCCATCCCGTGTGAGTGGAAAAGCCCTGAGGACAACAACGTTTGTTACCTGGCTGATGCCTCCCTAGCTATACAGGAAAACGCAGGGCTGTACAACCAGAACCCCACAAACCACAAAACCCTCCAGGACGGCTCCACAGATCCGCCAGCCCCTGCCCTTGCTGAATGTGGCAAGGCCTCACTTCTGCCAATGAGACCCAGGGCCTCACTTCTTTTTTTTTTTTTTTTTTTTTTTTTTTTTTTTTTTTTTTTTTTAATTTTATTTATTTCTTGTTTCAGAACCTTTGTTTGTTTATTCATTCATTTTTATGGCCGGCTCAGCCCGCCCTGAGGGCAGGGCTGGCGCAGCATGTGGTGCCCGGGGATTGAACCATGGTCCCTGAAGCCGCCCAAGCTTTCCCAAGCAGGCGCTTTACACCACTGAGCCATTCCACCGGGCCCTCTCTGAGAATGTGGTCAGAGTATTAAGGTGCCACTTGAGGAAGGAGGGTTCACTAAGGTTGTGGCTTTCGTCCTTTCCCACACCACTTCCTCTGAGAGAAAGCAACATTTGCATCCTTTTAACGATGTCCACGTGAGAAAGGGCGAGCCTGCAACAGCTGTAAGCACAAGACTAGGAGCAGAATCTGCCGCCCGCCTGTGGGTGCAGCCCCCAGCAAGGCAGCAGCCACTCCCAGGGGGACCCCGAGGCCTGAGCCAGGAGCTAATCTGTCTTCTGTTGCTGACCCACAGAACCTGTGCAGGAGTGAATGCTTGTCATTTTCAGTTCAGCCACAGATAAATTCCATCTCTATTCCTGTTTACTTTTGAGGGAGCAGCATCGGAGGAAGGGAGCGTTCAGGGCTACAAGCAAGGTAAGCAGAGGTTGCCCAGAACAACGCCGGGCACAGAGTTAAACGGGAATTCCAGATAACCTTCAATAGTTTGAATACATTACTCTTTGAAAAACCTCGTTCTTCATCTGAGTTCCAAAATTTAGTGGAACCATGATCGCTTCTTGAGAGTAATGAAAAGACCCACCGGGACGTGTTTGTTTAGCAGGTTAAATACCAAGGAAGGGGTGCTCCGCAGGGGCGGTGACCCGGAAGAGGAGGAGGAATGCGGAGTTGGTGCAGGGAGCACAAAAGCAATGGGAGGGCAAGTGGTGCGCTCTCTAGAAGAGTGAGGCGCCTATACCCGAGTCGCGTGATGGACACTGTGTCAGAGCTGCGCTCTCACCGCACCGGGAGCCCTGAGAAGATGCGTGTTGCCTTCCTCTGGGAGCCTCAACCAAGACATCAGGATAAGAGAAGCTCTGAATTACCAAACTCGAGACTTTATCAGACAGTTTTCAGTGCTCAAAGAGTAACAGGGCCGGCCAATTAACGCAGCGGGTTAAAGTGCCTGCAAGCAGGCCCAGGGGCCCGGGGTTCGATCCTGGGCCTGCTGTGCCACCCTGCCCAACACTACCCCACACCTCCCCACCCCAGCAACTGAGACTGGGTGTGTACCTGTAATCCCAGCTCTTGGGAGGCTGTAAACAGGCAGATCTCTGTGAGTCTGATCTAGTAGTCAGACACTGAACACCCTGTAGACCCTTCCCTAAAAAATACTGGAAAAAAATACGACAATAAAGGAATTTAACTGAGCTTTATACTACGAAACTTATTCGTTCATATAAGTGAAAGTCGGTAAAATAGACTCAAGGCCTGTCCGGTCCAAATGTCTAGTCTTCACTTTTTCCTGGGAACTCTCTCCTTTCATGGTTTCATAACACAGAGTTCAAGGCTTAAGGCGCATGGTCAGAAGCCCCTCCTCGTACCTCCTGGCACCTCTACTGTGAAAGCAGAAATGAGCAAAACCACCACTTTCTTGTGTCCCTGAGTCTGGCAAAATGACACATTCCTGTGCAGCTAGCCTGGCCTGGGGAATGTCTGGAGCTCATTAGTGTAGACCTAGGTAACTTCTGCACACCTGAGCCAATCAGCACCAAGGAAGAAGGGTAGGATGGGTTAGCCTGAAAGTGGCAGCACATCTGGCTCCAGGCTGGGCTTGATGCTCGGGAGAAATCAGTATCCACGAGGCTAGAATGGACCAGGCACAGGGATGGAACCTCGGAGGCTGTGCTTGACTACCCTGGAAACGGTTCAAGGGGAGCGTGTCTGAGCAGAATCCAGGCTGCGCGCTTCCTCTGCCCCTTACGGCTCCCACACGGCATTGCTGCAGTAGAGCTTGTTATGATTCACAGATGAAAATGGAATCTTAGTGGAGGAAGTAGGCTGATAGCTCGAGAGCTCACACATGGACGTGGGGAAGGAAGTCACTCTCCGTGGTGCCTGTTAGCCCCTGGCTGCAGTGTGCCAGTTGTACCTGTCCTGGTTTGGAAGGTTAAATCTGAGACACCCATGTCATCGATCACACACTGCATCTACAGCCCTGGCAGATGTGCTCACAAACTTGCTGGCACCACAGAGCTGTACACCTGCAGCCAGCCGCAGATCGATGATGCTGGACCACTGCAGAGGGCTCCAAAAGGCAAATCGGAACCTGCTGTGTGCTGGGCACTCTGCCAAGCCCTGCTATGAGTGGTGTCCTGAGCAGGCCAAGACGCCCGGGTCCTGCTTGTTTCTCAGCTCCCAGCTTCTCCACAGCACTCCCAGTGGAGGTGCTGTGTCCCCCATGTCATCTCTGTGCTACGCAGTTGGGCCTAGGAAGGTCTACTGCCCCTAAGAATGCCGTGGTGGCGGTGGTAAGGTTCATGCAGCACTTGCTTGTATTTACATGTAGGCTAGAGATGCCTGCAGGTGTGGAGGAGGGTGTGTGCTATGTTGTGTGCAAGGCTGGGGAAGCCACAGATGTTGGTGTTCCCTCAGGCCCCAGAACCAATGTCCTCTGGGCCACAGTACAGCAGGACACCATGGGTGTTCTGGCTTATAGGATTCCCAAAGCCACTTGTGTAGCATGAAGACCACATTTACCAGGAGAAAGTGTAAGATGGTGGAAAGCAGCTCTGGGCTGTTACGTCAGCCAGAGCTGATGGGGGATGGAGGAGAAAAGTCTGCCGGGCTTCTGATCTAATGCTGTTCCTTTAATTTACCATTGAAGTTGGTCATCGATGGCTGTTTGAGGTACTTGAATCGGAGCACTGCCTCTTAAGCTCCGCCACTTCAATTACAGGTTATGTCCTTCAAAGTGAGCCCTGGGCGTCATCCACCGACTTTTACTTTGCACTGTCATAGACAAAGTCTGCCAAAAATGATATCTGAGGAGTGGTATGAGACCTTGACCCCCAGAAAGGTCACTGTGGAAAAACTATTCTTAATTACATCTTACTTGGCGACAATTGAGCTCAAGTCACTAAGGTGATACTACAATGTCAGCCAGTTAACTAAAACCATCTATATCTAATTACCTGCAAGGTGAGGTTACATTCTTGGGACAGTCAGTGCTGCATTGTTTAGTTTAAGGTTATTTTTGTCACTTTGGCCTGATTATTATTTAGCTTTGAAGGAATTGAGTCTGATCATTTTTATTTAAAATACATTTTTCCCAGTGAGTATAATGATTTTAATCAATAGGCACCCATCTGATAAAAGCATGGAGTTAAATATGTGCTGATTCCCAAACATAAGGACACAGATCCCAGGAGCCCAGTGAGTAAACGTAGGGCCTGTGGGAACAGCACTTAGATTGCTGGATGAGCATTAAGAGGGGAACTATCATGAAAACGATCAGATAATTATGCTGGCATTGTTCAGGATAGAAACAGCTTAAAACCAGACACTTCTAATGTTGCACAGTCCGTATACGCATAGCGCTTCTGCCCAACAGTTTTGCTGCCAACGATGACGTATTAAAATCATGTGAGAAGGAGGACACAAAATCCTTTACATGATGATTGTCACGCTAATGGAATGGAAGACAAAACCATGCATGGGAGAAATGAGGAGAATAAGTTGAGATGCCACCCAGCGGGTCACACAGCATGGGGGACTCGCTCCTAATCACCTTCCTTCTTGCATGGCCGCTCTGTAGCTGCAGCCACGTGGGCGTGGCTGTGTTCGGGGCAAGGGGGGTGGAGGAGACGGGGAGGGAGCACGCAACCTAAGGCTGTGGTCCACAGAGCATCCTGGACCTGCAGCCACCACCACTGCAATAGCAGTGCCATGGCACTCCCATTAAATGCAGCTTTTTGGTGCTGATGGAGCACTCAGCGAGTGGCCTGATGTATGTGCCCATCCTTTGGCCAGCTGTAGGCAGGCCCATGGGGTGCCTGTTCTCCAGAACTCATGGGCAGGCGTGGCCTGGGCTGCACGCGCTGCCTTCTCCCCTAGTGTGTTTGCATCCTAGGGAGGTGGCCAGGTTTCCTGCAGTAGTGTCTTCAGGGCACGAAGGGACAGGAAGAGGAAGCGACTCCTCAGCCTCGGACCTCAGAGAGCACCATGGCTGCTCCTGTCCTGAGCCAGCAAGGGCCCCATGCATCCTGTGTCCAAGCATGAGGATACACTGTGTCCCTAAAGGAAGGTCTGGGACGCTGCATCCCAAGGCCGGGAGGGCAGGCCCTGAGCCAGCAGTTACTCTGTTTTACTCTGATCATGTAAAGGCAGCGTGCACTTAGCCACATGTGTTCTCACTGGCAGCTTCGCTCTTCTCCAGGCTACAGATGCATCCTGAGGGAAGCAGCCGCACCTCCAATTCAGTGCCTGCCTCAAGGGGACACTACAATCATGGGGAAACGAGGCCCCAAGGCGCCTGCAGAGCACCCCCTGCCTGCTGCTTCCTGCTCATGAAATGGGTTGAGAGTCCCGATTTTAGCGGGATTCCCAGCTCACCCACCTCACCCACCTCACCCACCTGTTATTCCCGGTTTGTGCAGGTTCTCCATGCAGGAGGCTTAGCCACTGCCAGCCTGGGCATCCATTCTGCTGTGTGAGCTCATAAGAATAACAACAATGACATACATCACAGCCTCCTCTCTCCCATCACTTACATCTTCCTCTTTGGTACCCTCACTGCACCTTCGGTTTCCTTTCCCATAGTTACTTCCTGGTTGCAGTCCCTGCTTACCCGGCTTTGGAACCTTCTCAGCAAGGTTTCAGGCACTCTCTGGTGCCAGTGCTGATGCGCTGCAGCAGCGCACTTGCCAGGAACTCAGGAACAAGCAGCTTCAGGCCACAGCCACCGGCCAAGGCTGCAGGAAGGCTGGAGACTTTGTTGGTTAGCTTTGTGTCTTCAAACAACTCTCATGATTTTTTTTCTTTTTTTTTTTTTTTTGTATTTTAGTACGAGGCCTATAGGGTCTCACTGTGTAGATGAGACTTGTAGCAATCTGCCTGCATTCTGGGATTACAGGTGCCTGCCACCACACCCAGTCTCTATTATTAGGACAAGTGTCTTTATAGGGTGTGAGTAAAACCTACAGTGAGTGCGATTGCCGAGTGGCATCCAGTGAGAGAGCGACCCTGTAAAAGGATGACGCTGTATCCTCACCCACCTCACTCACAGGGTCTGCGCCATGCAACTCCTGGCCTTCCCCAAAGTCAAGGTGACCAGGAAGGGTAAACGTTTCCAATCAGTTCAGGACACTGAGGCAGCCATGACAGAGAAACTAAGGATACTGGTGAAGGGACTCGCAGAACTGCTTCGCAAAGTGACAAAGGGACGGGACAGGTGTGTTCAACAGGAGGACAGGTACTTTGAAAGAAACTAATAGCAAAGTGTTTTTGACTCCAATAATTATTTTAGATTTAAAATTCACTACATTTTTATGGTACCTCATAATACTTCTTAACTCATGGCCACTACACATCTTCTACATTTATTTGTATGTTTTCAAGCTGTGAGACCAAGTTCCCATGTTCTGTCTGCAGTAATCAGGAAGAGGTGGGACAAAAATGCCTTGTCCAGTGTCTAGTTACTATTTACTCGTTGCTGGAACAGATACCCGACCCTCAAAAGGAAGGAAGGAAAGGTTTATTTAGCTCACAGTTACTGGAGGTTTCAGTCCAAATTTGGCTGGCCCAAGGCTGAGTGGAGCAGGGCAGAGAGCATCCGGTTCATGGCGGTGGAACAGCAAGGATTGTGACAGAAGCAACTGTCCAACCAGGGGAGCAGAGAGTAACAACGCTAGTCTGTCTCTCTGTCTCTCTTTTAGTCACATCAGGTTCTCTGCGTTAGCCTGTCCACCTCAGGTCACACCCATAGTCTCAGCTGCCCTTAGACAGATAATCTCATCAGTACTAAAATACATAATCCCAGGGACTCATGAGTCAAGTCTCAATCTATAGATGTCCCCTCCCTATGATTGCATGAGGCTTTGGGGGGACAACTAGACATAAACCATAACATCCAGCCAGGGAAATGCAGTAGAACAGGCAGGCCAGCTGGACGCCAGTAGGAAGCCACAGGCTCCACACCCTAAAGGGAACTTCCCAATGTGTAATTCCCACTGGGAATTGGCCCCTCATTTGGTGTGTGTGCGTGTTTCAAAATGTAGCAAAAATATTAAATGGACTTCCCATGAACTTCTGCTGCTTTGTAAATTAATATGAATAACTGCTACACGTATGGTGAAGCTGAACAGAAGTGAAGTAATATCACTTACTACTTTTGAGCCCTTCAGTAGTGATACTTACAGTTAACGTTGGTTTCTAGCCCTCTCATGAAGAGAAAAGTTATGTATTAGGATAGTATCAGCTCTAGCCATACGCCCTTCAGTATAATCCTCCCCGCACGACTGCACTAAACAAAATAAGCACATGTGCATGTTTTCACAATGCCATTTTTCTTCTGCCTTGGCACAAGGATCGGTTTCACTGTGCCTCAGACCATTACAGCCCAATTTCATAAACACAACAAGCTCCAAGGTGAGACTGGGGCTGTTAGGTGACTCTCAGTGTCCCATGATGAGAACTATAAATGCAGAACATTTGCATTAATATTCATATGTTTAACTTCTTCCCCAAAGCCCCCAAAGACCATAAGGTATGAAATATGTGGCAGAACTAGGACATCAACCTGGAACTAACAAAACACATGCAACTGCCTTACATTGACTGGGGCATTTCAGTCTCAGCTAACATTTATATTGACAATGGCCAAGGAAGTAGCAAAAGACCCTTGTGAAGTTGCGACTGGGTTATTATGACCTATAGTTACAGACTCAAAACTTTGTGTGCACATTTGACTGTAGGTTAATTTATTTTTATTGTTTGTTCTCCAGAGCCCTAAAATTAGGCTGGTCCAAAGCTTATCATCTACATATACCTATTTACAGAGTCGATTAATACTGAGCCTTCTCAGGCTTCTTCTGTAAAAGGGCTAATAAAATAAGTACCTCAAATCATGGCTTCAATAACTAAATAATATTTAACAGTAGCACTGCTTTACTGGCAAAAGAGTTTGATAAATACCTAGCCGTGTTAAACTCAGCATGTGATTGCAGAGTATCAAGGCAGCTTCTACGCCAAGAGAGCCTTAGGGTCGGAAGAGCTCTGTCATGTATATTCATGAGACTATGTTTATATATACCTGTCTTTGAGAAAAGGTTGTACCATGCAAATTGTGCATGCTGTATTATTTTAACCTTACACATAATTATTATAAAGAAATGAAATAGTGCAGCACTTCTCACTACTGCCACTCTCATTCTCTAATTATGAGAGAGAAACACTGTCAAGTTCAAACATGCAAGTGTGAATGTCATCCTGATTATTGAGAAAGAAGCTAATGCCATCGAACGCAAAGCCTGGCAAGTAGTTTGAACAGGGAAGCAGAATTGAAGTCAGCAGTAAGACCTCAATTAGCAGACGAGGATCCTGGTGGCGAGGAGAGGGTACCAGGGGCAGATCGAAGGTTTCCTGCGGAGACCTCTGCAGTGCAGGAGGAGGCCCTGCTGATGGTGCTCTGTGCAAAGTCGCGGAGGACTCACAGCGCAGACCCTGTGGGCCGGAAGCGCCTCTAACGACAGAGGTCTCTCCTGAATTCACAGTGCTTTGCCATTATGCAAATACAATAAAGCCCCAGGAAAATTTACTTACTATGCAACATGGACGCATGTTTTTGAAAATAAACCATAACTTGTAAAAAAATATTAGCAGTGTGTCAAAAGTTTGTGTCCTTCTAATGAAAAATGATACAATAGACAATCTTGGAATACAAGAGGGTTACCAATCATTCGAATGGCCACCATTACAGAAATAACAAGAGCATCTTTGCTCTTTCCAAAGGGACTGGGATACAAAACACACTCCAGTTCGCCGTTTCTCAGAGCCTTTGCCCCCCCCCCGCCCCCACAGGACAGCTGGCTGCGGGTGGAAGCTCCTCACTCCACACTGCAGCGCTCCAATGCTCCTGGTCTAGTTTCCATGTGGTGCGCTGGCCTGCACTCTTGCCTATATCCAAATTACAAGGGCCATAAATTTCCATTCACCTTGTTTGGCTCTTCTTAGTCTGCAAATTTCCATGCAGGGGTTCAACAAAGAAATTAGCCATGAAGAGAAAATTTGGGAATCACTGAATGACAGAGAATATCCTTTAAAAAACATCCTGTAAAAAATATTAGGAAGGTGACCTAAGTCATTGGGACAGCACACCCACGTGTGGCCTGGGAAGCCTTAGACACCAGGGAGGAGAGGCCATATAGGTGCTGTGAACAGTGCTCCCTGGCATGGGTCTAGTCCAGCTACAACAGCACTGGTCCCGCTCTGTCCCTCACAGTGATGCCAGATATGCTGATGATATTCTCTAGAGACCAAGAAAAAAATAATCTGTAAGTGTATGAAAATGAGAGAAAGAGTAGTCATCTGTAGCAATGCTGTATTACATTAAATCTGCATACATTCATGCAGAAAATTCTAGTTAAAAGCAGAGAGATGTGTTCTGCTACTCGGCATGGCCAGCGTGGCCTGAATACCCAGGGCCTCAGGCCCGACGTTTCTTTTTTCTTTTTGTGTATTTGTTACAGGTTTTTGCTGCACAGCTTGGACTCTTTGCAGCCCTCCTGTTTCCAGCTTCCTCAGGGCTGGGATGACAAGCTTACACACCACACCTGGCCTCATCGGGCCTGACTTCTGAAGTGACGCTCATCCAGCAGGGAGCGCCGGGCCCTTGAACTCTAACTAGGTAAAACCCCGCGCTTAACATTCAAAGGAGTCTGCAGCGTACCGGTGCAAGCAGACGAGGGCGAGGGGCGTTACAGCCACTTCTGCGGTGTCCTTTATGCATTTGGTAAAGGTAGCATCGCACGGGTTCGCTGTAGGCCTCAGCTGGGAGCCAGATCCCTCCCTTTAAGTCTCATCTGCTGCCTCTAATTGGTGTGATCTGGGGAAATTACTTGAGCGCTGTGTCTCAGCTCCCCATCAGAGATAGTCTGACAGCAGTTTTGTGCTATCTTCCTCTGAAGATTAAATGGCACAATGCTTTAAAAAATGTAAAATAGTGCTATTAGCAGGAAACACTGCATTTGCGTGCTTGGAAACTAATGGCTTTAAAAATAGCACCCACTCTTTATGTACAGTTCTGAGAACACAGAGTCCGTTTAGAGAAGCAGGCAACCTCCTGGGACGAGTGCAAATTGGAAGGACATGGCCAATCCTTTCACACAGAAGGTAGACCAATAGCACCCTCTCGGTGTGCTCACTTACCAGCCCACGTAGAATGTAGGATCCAGAGGGCTGCGCACACACAGTGGCATGAGAGGCAGTGTCAGCAGCCAAGGGGGTGCCCGAGCAGTGACCGGCTGGGGAGTGTGCGCTGTCCCTGCAGCGTGGACCCTGTGTGCAGGACTCCACAATGCTGGCATAAAAGTAGCCTTCACCAGGGCACCCTGGTAGGCAAGTGGGTGGCGGAGGTCATAGAAAGAGACAGCGGAGGGCCCACCTAGGGAGCAGAGTGACCGTCCCTGAAGTCCGGAACTCCCCCACAATGGCTTCAGTATTCATCAGCGCCAGGTAGCTCACCAGCCCTACAGCCCCTGGACACCTCTGGTTTCAGGTCCACACTGGAATCCAAAAATTGACCCGAACAATTGCGTAGGTTTCTGATACACATCTACAAAACTAATTCAAAGGCACACACTGCCCATGGGGCCCCAGGTCTCCGGCTAGAAGGAAGAGGGTTGTGATGTGAGGGTTGTTTGAGAAGATGTCCTTCTCCAGTCAGGTCTCTAGGATGTCACTTGAGCAGCAGCACACATCACATGGCCCAGGGCATGCGGGAAGCCAGCAGGTGCAGTGGCCGGCAGATCACAGGTAGGACGCGGAAATCCCAAACGACAACGTTCCCAGGCCCGGTTGTGGTGTCCACCTGACCGGGGTGGCCCCAGAGCTTGTGCCAGAAGGAGAGCCACTGCACGGCTGCTCCTGCCCTGCTGTGAGCGCCGCCCTGGGCCCAGGCTTCTCCTCGGAACAATCAGGTACTACAAAGAAAATCACACACTTCATTCACACATTTTGAAAACTGGTAACTTGCCAGTTATAAAACATAACAGATGAAGAGCACGGGAGTGCCAGTGTGTGAAAGTCGGTTGTGCCCTATCTCGGCTGCGCAGGCACGGAGGTTTCCCACAGTACTGCCTTCCACGGTTCTGTTCAACAAAGGAGCTAATTCATCTCACGCTAGGAATAAACCCCTTGCTCCACGACGCCCAACATGACGCGGTTGGCTTCCACAGGCAGGTTTGTTCATGCCAGAAAACTGTGTCGCTACTGTCCCTTGAAATCTCAGAGAATTCCGCCATATCTCTTTGTTCTCTTATTAACTTGTAGATTTAAAGAAATGAGTTGTGTTGCAACCTTCTGGAACATTTTTGAAGTTTAGTTGAAGAAAAGTTTACACTGTTCTTAGCCCAGTTCATCCTTACAGTGGAGACTTTAAAATGAGTTTTAAACGATGCTTATAATCCCCCCCACACACACACACACATTCATACAGTTGGAAGAAGCCCAAGGAAGCAAGGAGACTGTGCTGGAAACTATGATCACTAAAAGGCCGTTGTTCCTGTCGGGGAAGCGAAACAACCCCGAGACGCCCGGCAAGCAGATGCAACGCGCGGACGCCAACAGCGACGCAGGCGGGAGGGACTGCGCGCAGGCGCAAGCTTCTGCCGCTCCTGAGCGCTTGCGAGGTGGCTTCGCCAGCAGCTGCAGCCTCTCGGTTGCGGACACCAGAATGACAACGTCACACTGCTCTTGGCAAGTGGAGACCCAGCAGTTCTGAAAGGGACTTGTGGTATTAGAGCCAATTTACACCCCTTTGTGATTTACCTTCTATGAAGGTGAAAGATACGTACAGAGCTACTTCGTAGGGACATGAGTTATTTAAAGTACACTGAAATGGGATTCCTGGCAGGCTGCAACATACTTAATGAAAAGCTGTACGTTTAAAGGCATTATCACATAAATCGTAAAATATTCAAACCGTGCATAATTCTTTCAGAATATTTGGCAATCAGGGACAATTTTTACGTGAGGTGGAGTGAGACTGGAGGCAGCGGAAAGGAAAGCAGTCGGGACCACGGGTGCGACCTTGGCCTCGCCTTTGGTTAAAGCTCAGTAATTCCCTTCGCCGAAGCCTGGGCTCTGAGTTCAGAGGGGAGGAACAGCGCCGGGCAGCCTCCGCTCCCTCGGGCCCATGCCTGCCGAGGTGGAAACCCGGATCTCTTAACAGTAATTTTTACATTCAACTTGAGAACTAAGTGTGAGGACTTTGTTTTGGAAGCGAGTCTGGGCGCGCACAGTTTTCAGTATTACCGTGCAAGTTCACTTGCGGCCCGCGGTGTCTTGGCTCAGGAGCGCATCTCGTGGCAGAGGACCCTCTGCAAGCACATGCACCTGGCGGCCTCTTGCTTGTGCGCACGACCCCGGCGTCCGTGAGGGACACTCCCCTGGCCCTCTCCCCTCACAAACGCCAGGGCAGCCTTCTTCCTCCAAACCATAACAGACGTTAAGCTCATCAAACGAGGCAGCCTGCAGCTAACCGAAGACGAACTGTGCCATGAACGTGTACTTACAAATAGTCACTTTGATCTATATTTAGTAATTCAGGCAGTGGTAGGTAGAAGCTTTGAATTGATTTCTTCTACAGCTCATTGACACTTTGGATTCTATGAAAGTGATCCTTGCTTTCATTTGCCTAAAACATCAAAAAGTAAAAATAACGAAGTCACCTAAAAAACATTTTAAAAATAAGCCCTTTATAAAATAAAAATATAGGTAACCAACAGCATCAAACAATGCCTACCCAGAAAAGAAACACTGTGTTTTCACTACTAGGAAGATAGAAGGACTTTGGGAGCTGCTGAGGGTTCAGCAGTTACCCGCAGAGTGTGTGCAGGTCAGGGTGGCGGGGGTGGGGGGCATGCAGCCACAGGTTGAAGACCTCCTGGTCTGCACTGCCACCCATCTCCCTGGTACGTGCTGTAGCCACACAGTGGTGGGTGGCCAGCCCACTGGGGACAATGACAGAGACAGGAGTGTATTTCTACTGTTCACTGGGACATTTTGTGCTGATTACATAGGAAGGAAAATGCACAGGAGGCTGGGCGGAAGATTAACTGAATGGGCCCCAGGATTACGAGCAGTCAGAACCCAAGAAGCAACCTGGAACCCAGGAGCTGCCCATCTGCCTGGGATCCACTGGGGGCACCCTGTGCCTACCTGCATGTAGCGCGCCTTCCTGTCTCTTTGAAATGGGCTCAAGGCATGAAAAACCAGGGAACAATGTAAGTCTAGCAGAGTATATCTCTATGAAAAGTAAAGGCAAATTCACAACACTTTTCTGGAGAGAGGATGATTGATATATGAACTTATATTACCAATATGCCAAGATAGTCACCATCGAACCTTCTCAGTGGTCCACGAAAGGTAGCATGGTAAGCAAGGAGCTTTGTGCGGCTTCAGGTCCACCTGGCTGTGCACAGGAAGCTCAGTCCTATGAGTTGAATGGTTTCCATGCTACGCTTTCTATGAAAACTGTAAAACATATACGCCCTTAGCCCTTGTCTCCAGTGGGGTGTGCCACAATGGGATAAAGAAGAGACATGTAATGTGCTAAGCTAATGCTTAGCTATAGCTACACTGTATATAATGTGTGTATGTGAGTGTGTGTGTGTGTTTTTACGTGTACATGTGCACGTGCATGCAACCTGTTTTGCTATGCAGCTCAGGCTGGCCTTCTGCTCACTTTTTTAGCCCTCAGCTTGGTACCAAACTTGGCAGCGATGAATCCTCCTACCTTAACCTCCCTAGTGCTGGGATTACAGGTGTGCACCACCACGCTCAGTTTTTATTCATACATTAATACTGTTAGCATTAAAATTTTGATGAATGTAGGAAATTAAGCTGACACATTCTCCACGTATTAATGTAGGGCTCATTAAAGAACCAAGCTTTTAAAAATATTAAACACTATTTGGCAGAAGACATGGAGATGAGGTCAGACCGCAGCCAC
>PVJA010030358.1:13411-25991 GCA_004027025.1 Myocastor coypus | reverse complement strand
GATTAAGAGACTTCAGTTTTTCCCCATTTAGAATTATGTTACCTGTTGGATTGTTGTAGAATGCTTTTATCAGGTTGAGGTAGAGGGCCTCTATTCCAATTTTCTGTAGAACTTTGAACATGAATGAGTGTTGGACTTTGTCACAGGCCTTTTCTGCATCAATTGAGATGATCATGTGATTTTTGGCTTTGGCCCTATTTATAATAGTGTATTGAATTTATAAATTTGTGTATATTGAAACATCCTTGCATCCCTGGGATGAATCCTACCTGGTCATGGTGTATAATCTTCTTGATGATTTGTTGCATTCTAGTGGTGAGTATTTTCGCATCTATGTTCATCAGAGAAATTGGCCTATAGTTTTCTTTTTTAGTTGCATCTCTCTGATTTTGGTATCAGTGCAATACTTGCCTGTAGGAATGATTTTGGAAGGATTTTGCTTACTTTTCAATTTCACTGAAGAGTTGTTGGGATTAAGTCTTCTATAAATTTCTTGGAGAATTCAGTGGTGAATCCATCACGTCCCGTACTTTTCTTTGTCGGTAGGCTTTTTATTACATTTTGTAGTTCATTGGCTGTTACTGAGATATTGATAGTTCTTATATCTTCTTGATGAATTTGGGTAATTTGTACTTTTCTAGGAATCTATCCATTTCATCTGTATCTTCAATTCTGTGGGAATAAAGATTCTGAAAGTAGTTACTTACGATCCTCTGAATCTCTGCTGTGTCTGTAGTAATTTCACCCTTTTCATTCCTTATTGCTTGAATTTGTGTCTTTTCTTTCCTCTTTTTGATGAGGTTAGCTATGGGCTTATCAAAGAACCAGATTTTGGATTCATTAATTCTTGTATTGTTTTCTTTGTCTCAATTGAATTAATTTCTTCTCTAATCTTTATAATTTCCTCGTGTGTTTGGGCTTTGGATTTCATTTGCTCTTCTATTTCCAGTCTATTATGGTGCTCCAGGAGAGTATTTATTCTCGTTCTGTTTTCTTAATGTGTGAGTTCAGAGCTATAAATTTCCCTCTAAGAACAGCTTTATTGCATTCTATAAATTCCAGTAGGTTGTGTTTGAATTTTTCATTAAATTCAAGATATTGAGCCAGTCATGGTGGTGCTTGCCTGTAATCCCAAAACTTGGGAGGCTGAAGCAGGAGGATTGGTGCGAGTTCAAGACAAGCCTGCATACCAAAGTGAGCTCAAGACCAGCCTGAACTGCATAGCGAGACTCTGTCTTAAAAAAGCCAAAAAAAAAAAAAAAAAAGATATTGTTTAATTTCATCTGTAACCCACTGGTTGTTGAGAAGAGTGTTGTTTGATTTTCATATATTTCTGGAGTTCTTGTGGCTTTTGTTGTCACTTATTTCCAATTTCATTGCACTGTGATCAGATAATATGCATGGGATAATTTTTGTTTTCTTGCATGTACTTAAGCATGACCTGTGTACTAATATGTGGTCTATTTTAGAAAATGTCTCATGTGTAGCTGAAAAAAAAATGTGTATTCTGAAGTGGTTGGGTGGAACACTCTGTATATTCACTAATTCAAGTTGTTCCAAGTTCTGGTTCAGTTCTGCTATTTCTTTGCAAATTTTTTTTTGTCTGCTTGACCTATCTTTTTTGTATAAGGGGATATTGAGGTCTCCTGTTAAGATTGTGGTATTGGATATTAGATTGTTAATGTTCATTAAGGTTTGCCTTATATAACTTGCTGCTCCTGTGTTGAGTACATAGATATTTATGAGTGTTATTTCTTCATCTTGAAGTTTTCCCCTAACCAATATGTAGTGGCCTTCTTTATTTCATTTGATCAGTCTTGTTTTGAAGTTTAGACTGTCCTCAAACCGGATTCCTACCCCTGCTTTTTTTGTTGTTGTTGTTGTTTTGAGGTGCTGCAGCATGTAGTATTATTTTCCATCTTTTCACTTTTAGCCTATATATTTCTTTATGAGTTAAGTGCATTTCTTGTATACAGCATATGGTTGAACTTTGCTTCCTAATCCACTCTGCTAGTCTATTGCTTTTAATTGGAGAACTGAGTCCATTTACATTGATGGTTATGATGTTTACTTACTACTGTTTACCTCTTTTTCTCCTGGGTTTAGTTGAGTAGCCTGTTTGGAGGGATCTTTCTGTTCTCATTTATTGAGTTTGAGTCATTTTGGTCTCTCTCTAAAATATTTTTAGTATACTGTGTAGGACTGACTTTGATATCATGAAATTCTTCACTTGTTCCTTGTCATGGAAGTATTTCCCTTCTTCTTCATACTTGAAAGAGAGTTTTGCTGGGTATAGCAGTCTGGGTTCAAATTTGTTTTCATGGAGAAGTTAAAGCACTCTGCTCCTTGTTCTTCTTGACTTCATGGTTTGTGAGGAGAAATCTGCTGTTATTCTGATGGGTTTTCCTTGAAATGCAATCTGTTTCTTTTCTCTAGCAGCTTTTAGTATACTATTCTGCTGAATTTCTGGAATCTTGACTATTATATATCTGGGTGTGTTTTTAGTCAGGTTGATGTTATTTGGGGTTCTGCATGCTTCAGTTACTGTATGTATGATTGTTTTTTCATATTTGGGAAGCTTTCTGCTATTACTTCTACCCATATTCTTTTTATGTCATTTGTGTTGACTCCTTTTTTTGTTGGTTCCTATTAATCTCACATAGTTCATTTTTGCATCATTTTGCAGATGTTGAATTATTTTTTCCTGCATCCTAGTTGTTTTTAAGAGATCTTTCTTACCTTTTCACTAGCTGCAACATCTTCAGGATCTGAGATTCTATCTTCACTTTGGTTCTTAATGTTTTGGCAGCTTGTGATTGAGATTTTATTTTCTTCTATATCTCTTTGAAACTGTTTCATGCCATCTGTTTCTTTCCTACATTGCTCAATCAGGAATCCATCATTTTTCTATTCATCTCTATTTTTTTATGAATGTCTTCTTTTGTAGTACTGAAGTCTCTCATTATAGTTATCATTTCTCTCTCTAGTTCAGACATTATTTTTGCTCTGTTCTCCTCTGTACCTTTCTGTAGTCATTCCCCTACTTTAGATGCTATTGATTTAGCAAGGTCTTTTTTATCTTTAGAGGTTATTTCTGCTCTAGTTCCCTCTACACATTTCTGCAGTTGTTTTTCCACTTCAGAGTCTACTTTTTCATACATTTCTTTTTTTGCTTCACATGTTATCTCGGATCTGAGTTTCTCTATACGTTTTTGCACTGGCCTTTCAACATCGGCTGCTACTGATTCAGAGATTTCGTCTTCATGATTCCCATTTTCTTCCATGGCAGTGTTTCGTGCATTTATTTTGTGTAGACTTGGGATCTGGGCTGGATCTTGCTCCTTGTCCTTATCATTTTTTATAGCAGTAATCTCTGCACTTTGGTGAACTTATACAGTTAGCACCTATGGAAATTTGGCTCTGGATCCACCAAGCTTGTTCCGTTCCAGACGTGCCTGGCTTCGAGTCGAAGCTCAGACGGCTGGCTACTTTGAGGCACCGTGGGTCAGGATGGTGTTCGGCTGTGTGACTGTGTGGGGAATATGGGTGTAGTCGGGGTTTGGGCAGTTGTCAAGTTGGGGGATGTATTCGGGCTGAGACAGTTCTTGCCTGGCTGATGTGAGCCCTGGTCTGGAAGATGGGTGGAATCTTAGCTTGGGTTGTTGATCAGTCAACGAATGGATCAAGGCTGAGTCTGTGGGTTGGCCCAGTCAGGATGGCGGTGGGGTCCTGGCTGAAGTTTGGGCATGACAGGTCAGGTCCAGGAGCTCGAATTTGGTTTAGGCGCCACACGGCCAGTGAAAATGGTGCGTGGGTTGGAGTTGTCATGTCAGGTCTGGGAGCTGTGGTTTAGTCCAGGTGCCACGTGGCCAGTCAAAATGGTGCGCAGGTCTGTGGGCGAAAGGTCAAGTAAAGGAACTGGTGTTTGGTCCAGGCTCCGTGGTGTCCTACTGGAGGACGGAATTTCCTGGGACCAACCTTTGGTGGGTGTGCCTTGCCTTGGCTTGCTTCTGTTCTCTGTGTTTCCTGGCTGACATGAGGTGAGAGCTCTGCTCCACTTTGCCCTTCTGCATGATGTATTTTCTTGGAGCCAGGCAATCAGGGATTGAACCTTCTGAAATTGTGAGCCAAAATGATCATTTCCTTCTTTAGCTAGAATTTTCCACGTATTTGACCCTCACAACAGGAAAACTAGTACAGAGGAGAAGTTAGACAAACACCTAAGATGATCCAGCATGCATATATATATATATATATATATATATATATATATATATATATATATTTGTGTTACCAGGGATCAAACTCAGGATCTTGCCCTTGCCAGGCATGCACTTATTCCACTGAACTATCTCCCTGACCCTGATCCAGCTAATATTGTAGTAAAGATAAAAACAATCTATCCAGCAACTAAAAGTCAAAAAAGCAGTCTTGGTAGTTGTGAACATTTTTGATGTAATGAAACAGATTATGTAGCACTTATGTCATTATGTTAGTGTTTTATCTTCATAGAGTTTGTGTCAACATGCTATTCCCAAGACTTTGCCCATCTTGCTTCATTAACTGGGAAATATACTTTTATTTTCTTGGTGTAGATGGGGAAACTGAGAGTCCAGCATTTGAAAACTATGCCCAAGAAGATATAGAATAAATGCAGTCCAAACACAAGTCTCTTCCCAATATGTTTACCTCCCTGCCTCCCTATGGGCAGCAGAAGAAAACCATGCTATGTAAACAGCATTTTTGTTTCCCTTGTAGGTGTGTGCTTCTCTGCATTCAATTCCCATGAAACATCTCATGAAGTGGAAATATCTGTTTACAGAAGTTTTGGAAATCCCCACTGCTGCAAAGGTAAACACACACCTTAGTGTACATCCTAGTTTCCATCATATAGTAAACATTTATATCCGCCTGCCATTCTCTGAGAAGAAGAAAGACGTAGAGGGGATGTGAAATCTGAAGAAGTGAATCCATGGAGAATTAGCACCCTTTTAAAAAACACCTGTATATGTTTAAGTTTTCATTCAGTTTAAAAGAGAATGAAATTCAGGCTTAGGAAAGTTTCACATTGGAATGAATTGCTCATCTATACACTTGTGTTTTGCAATTTTCTCAATCTTTAGAAGAACAGTCATAAAAATGAAACACATTAATATAAACAGGTAGAAATATTGAGTGTATTAGCTGTCCTCATTACCTATGGAAATGGATAGCTCTGCCAAGAGCAGGTGATTGTAGGACCAAGTATATCACTTGCCAACTTGTACCTGGTATCAGCAGCCCCCAGTGCAATGAGATATCCATAGTTTTAATTTTTTTTGTATTG
This sequence comes from Myocastor coypus, assembly GCA_004027025.1. Classification (NCBI taxonomy): domain Eukaryota; kingdom Metazoa; phylum Chordata; class Mammalia; order Rodentia; family Myocastoridae; genus Myocastor; species Myocastor coypus. Next base: position 20,665 of record PVJA010030358.1, on the reverse strand, counting down.
GAGATCAAACTCAGGTTGCTTGGTAGGTAGGCATTCATGCTGCTGACCCTGGCTCCAATAAAGCTTTAAACACACAGGAAAACATACAGCCAAGTAAGTCATCACTTTTTCTTTTATTCATTTTAATTAGAAAAAATAAATAAAATATCAATGAAACAGTTTCAAAACAGCTTAGTACAAAAATCACAGTAATTGATACATTGCATATTGTTATCTTTGTAGTAGCTCAGGGGATAAGACACAGATATGATATCTTGTCTAAAAATATCAGTATAAACATTTCTTCTCAAATAATGAACTAAAATAATTCAGCTGTATAGCTATCCTATCTTGTGCATGCATATATATATATATATATATATATGTATAGATATATAACTATAGATATAGATAGACATTTCTATTTTTAAATTTTAAAACATTTTTAATTTTTTTGTGTCAAAATGGTCTTTTATTTATTTATATCCCTCTTTTTGTTTTGTTTTGTTGGAGATGGGTGTTGCACTATAGTTTGAGAAGCTGTATTTGGAGAAGTCTTTAAAGGATCTTTTCATACTTGATGCCAGACCAAAGATCCTAGGCACTTTAATCCAATGAACTGATCCAGTATAGTCCAATAGTCTATAATAGTAGTAGGTTATCAGCACAACTGTCACTTGTCAGAAGTTACTGGCTTGAGCCTTTTACAGCTCAGCATATTAATATAATTTTATTTTTAATACCTCATGGTTATACTTTTGTGCTGGATAGTTAAGACCAAGTTAGAGAAAGATCTATATAACTAAAAATGTAACTTTTGCTATCTGACAAAGTCAGTCAAATCCCCTCAGGATTTTCCCTGGAACCATGTACATCAGTGCATCTTTTGTCAGTGTCAGCCATCTGGATGAGTCATGGCCATTATTTTATCAATTTGCTCTCTGTGAAAGCCTGAGAGAAATTTTTCTTTCTAGGTGACTTCCCTTAGGCACACTGTACATCATGGATCAGTTTCCTCTGTGGTCCCATAATCTTTTTGGTCAGAAAATTTGGGACACCACTTAGTTACAGGACGTCACTACAGAGGTTCTATCATGTGCTGAGTCCTCACTGACGTAAGTCATCACTTTTTCATATCTCATGTTTTCTCCCTGATGCTCTTATGACAAAAATGAACGTAAGAAGCAATCCATTGTTAGCTCTATATTATTAGACTTCTAAGATAGGGATCAAAAAAAGGAAATTTCCCTTTGTGTTACTTTATTTTATTTTATTTTTTCTTGTTTCAGGACTTTTGTTTATTTATTTATTTATTTTTATGGCTGGCTCAGCCTGCCCTGAGGGCATGGCTGGCGCAGCATGTGGAGCTGGGGATTGAACCATGGTCCCTGCAGCCGCCTAAGCTTTCTTAGGCAGGCGCTTTAGACCACTGAGCCATCCTGCCAGGCCCCCATTGTGTTACTTTTTTTAATGTTAAAAAAGAGAATAAAATAGTAAAGAGAAAATGTAAAGAGTAACAAAAATGTAAAATAAGAAGACAATGGAAAAATCTCCATTACTTTGATCTTTCCGTTATTTACTGTTTAATGAAGTATCTTCCAACAATAACCATCTTAGGTAGTATCTTCTCCCTAGTCTTATCACTGAGCGTAGCTCAGTCCCAGATGGAGATTCATTATCTTGTTGTCTGAGAGTGTCTGGGCTTCTTGGTTTAAGATCAGTTCTTCTCAGCGTGGGACTTTGTGATTTGGGTAGACTCAAGCAAAGATTAGTCACATCCCGCATGTTAATTGACTTCCCCAACATGCAAAAGCAGAAGATGCTGTGCTTTTGCAAAAAAGTAGAGCATGAAACATGTGTTTCATTATTACAGTGGCCTTTTGGTGACCATAAGGTTGGCCCAGATTACATGGGATCGAGCTACAGATGAATGTGACTATGCATAGGTGTTAGAATTGGGCCCATTTCTCAACTCTATGCAGGTTGCTGAGCTGTGCCATTGATGCCCTGTTGTGGTTGTCTAGAAAGGAGGGGAGGCAAGTTGGGGAGAACCTGGACTGGGATTCATGAGATAAAGAACTGGCACTGTCTGGTAAACTGGCACTGTCTGGTAAACTATGTTAAACACCTATAGCATTATCCACTCACGTGCATGGGGCACAGAGGCAGGAGGGGAACAAGAGATCCAGGAACTATTTAAAATTGTTGTCTCACATGTTCTTTAGATACTGTTCCCTACTATACCTTTGAAAGAGGAAGGAATAAAGATTTAAAGTGATTTGATATAAACCTAGAGTATAAATCTATATTTCTCTGGAAGAATGAGAAAAACAGGTACACATTTCAGCATAACACAACCATTCAGCATATTTACAGTAACCTACCTTCTGGGTAAAACCCAGAAAGGGAAAATTATATCTTTTGCTGCAATTCAGACTAAGTATTCCTGAATGCACCTCCATCACAGGTAACTATACTTGCCAACATCATTAAAATTTCATAATTTGTTACTTAATTCCTTGCACATCTATCAAAGTTAGAATTCTTACCCTTGCTAATAGAACTTTCAAAGTAAATCTTATGAGTTCATACTTAAAGCAATATTCCCTGTTGATGAAGTCTCAGGCCTGATGAGTTTCACAACCATTCGCACAATGAAAATTTCTGCCTGATATTAATTTCCCTGGAGACTGACCAACCTCTTGTAAGGGATATTTCCTAATTTAAGGCATCGTGTTAGGGAGGGTTTGTGTGCCATCAGGGAAGGTTGGTAACAATCATTGTGCACTTTCAGTCTGCCACATACTGACCAAAATTATGAAAATTTCTTATTTTTCAGAAGTAAAAATTAAAGTACAATGAACTAATTATATAAATTATCACTGGTTAATTAGGAGCAATGACAGTATTCAAACCTGGGCTATAGGGTCTGAGTGTTTCCCAGCTATAGCACTATTGGCAAGGGCAGGCAACATATGAATGCCCATTTCTAAGCTGTGACCCATGGACCAGTGGCCTTGGTATTACCTACAGATGTGTGAAAACTGCAGAATATTGGCTAAAGCTCAGATATACTACAGAAAATGCTTTGTGTTAAGGCATGACAATTAGTATTTTCTTCATCCTGCTGATTATGGGAAGAAATAAATTTATGGTGAATTTAAATTTTAAAAATGTACAGTGAAATATACACTGTCAAGAATGATGGATGGGATAAGGAAAGGGATTCATGATGTATAGTGTACCTAAGGAGAGTCACCTAAGGCGAAAACGTTCTCGCGGGCTTTCACAGAGAGTTAACTGGCCAAGCAATAGCCATGACTCATCCACATGGCTGACACTGACAACAATGCTACAAAGCACTCTACATGGTTTCAAGGTAAATCCTGAGGGTTTTTGACTGACCTTGGGAAATACAAAAGTTATATGTTTTGTTATACAGACCTTGTTTTAACTTGCTCTTAACCACCCAGCAAAAAAGTTTAATCACAAAGCATAAAAAGTAAAGCTAGATTAGTATGTTGAGCTAAAAGTTTTAATTCAATAGTTTCTGACATTGCCAGTTCTGTCAATGACCCACTGTGATAATGGAATATTGGACTATGTATACAACTATTTTCTCTTAGTTTAATGAGAAGAAATTTTTGTATTGATGATTAGAAAAAGTATCATGTCTATATCCTATGCTGTAAATAACTACTATGAGGACTACAATGAGCATTGCATTAATTATAGGGAATGTACTACTAATGTGTTTTGAAACTATCTCACTGTTATTTGTTATTAAAAGTAGTAACTTTTTTAAAAAAAAGAATGATGGTATAAATATGTTTGAAATTGGAGTTTTTTGAGAGAAATTAATGGCAGTAGCAATCATTCGCTATAGTAAACTTTTTTATTTTTAACAGCAACTTTTCATCACATTGCATATAGTCAAATTTGAGACAATTGGTCTTTTTTTACTTGACAAAAGTTGCTCCACATTACAGGGCTCCTCACTGGCTATAACCATTACAGCCAGGGCTTTTTAAAGGGATCTATATGTATCAGAGCCCAACGTACTCATCGAAGTGATCCATGATCAGCAAATGCTGCAATAATAGCATGACTTGCCAATCATGATTTTCACATTTGGCTTAGAATCCAAATTTGCTCTATCTCCTGATATGGTAACTGGTTCTGTGCTTCAGTTTTGCCCTATTAAAATATAGATAATGATGCTTGCTTTCTTCTGTCACAGAAATAGTCTAAGAATTAATGAGCTATATTAAACTCTTTCAGTTCCTGGAAGAAAGGCAGTAGATAAACATTATATTAATATTTTAAATAGGTTGAGTATTTTATGTGAAAAAGTCTTTTTCATTTCTTTTGGTGATCAAACATATTGCCCCTTCCTGAAATAACTTTGTAATTTTTAGCTTTAAAGGCACCAACCACATTTATTTCTCAGCACCAAATAGAAGACCATCAGGATAAGAAAGCACACTTTTAAGAGAAGTACTAAAATTTTTTTTTAAATTCCTGGTATTACTAGTGATGAAAGGCAGCAGAGGGCTGTAAAAGGGACCCAATCTAAACTTTCTGTGCAGCTTTCTAGCTTTTCAAATTAAGAGCATTTGGGTTTACTAAACTATGAAAGATGACACGATAGCATAGAGTTAGAGTTGGGCTTTTGCCTCTGAGTTTAGCATTTGAATTCTGGGTTGGGCATTCATTAGCTGCCTGTTTCCTTAACTGCTTGCTGAGTTACCCTTCTCTCTTTGCTGGGACAAACATCCTACACACAAGCTTAGGAAAAGAAAGGCTTATTTAACTCACAGTTACTGGAGGTTTCCTAGTTTAAAGCCACTTGAATTACATAGCAAGACCTTGAGACACTGTGCTGCCATGTCCAGGATGATCCACTTCATCCCCCTAGAGAGGCCACCAGGCCTAGGGTGTGGGGTAGGGGAGGTGCATGCTGTCAGTTTGAAAGCTGGGGCCATTCATTCTGGCCCCATACCTCAAGCCCTACCCTAGTCCTCTGGCCCCACCCCTCAAGCCAAGTGATGGACTGCCCCATGATTTATGTGAGGTTTTGGGGCACAACTAGATACAAACCATAACACTTGTTGCCTTCTTCTTCCTCCTCATTTATAGAACCATCTTAGTGATAGGATTAAATAAGAAAATGAATCTTGACTGCTCAGCTCATTGCCTGCCACTGAGCCACATCAAGCTTTTTTTTTTTTTTTTAATAATTTAAAACATAAGCCATAGACTATCCTCCACCAAAGGTCTGAACGCTGTGACATTTCAGAGCACCATAGGAAGTTTCTCCTAACCCCTTCCACCCCGTTGCTTCCTTCCCTAAGGTTTCAACACATAGTATTTATTTATTGAACACTGCTGTGTTCCAGGGCTACTTGAAGCAATGGAGAGACTACAGTGAACATAAAGACCTGCACTTGAGGAGTTTGCTATGCATGGAACAAGGACTTTCTTGGACTCCCTACACTAGTTACACAGAGGTGCTCAATGTGTTTTGGTTTGACTGAATGAAATTCCTTTTTGTACGGATACATCTTCAGTCTTGATTTAAAAAAAATTTGTTTTCTTAGCCTTTGGCTCTTTAAACAGCTAAAGATTTCCCTTTGATGGGTTGTTGAGAATTCTGTTTTTTTCTTTTTTTCCCCCCCTTACTGCTCAGTGAATGAATAAAAAGCTAAAAGAAGGAGCTGGCTATTCCCCTCTCTTCTTGCCTGGATTGAGGGAAGACTTACTGTAGCAGGAAAGGTGGGGACTGAGCATTGCAGACTGATTAAGAGGACATAAAGGACATTGGGGAATCTATCTTTGTGTAGTTGCTAGTGCCTGTGTGCATTTTAGCACAAGTTATTTAAATAATTTCTCCCGCTATGCCTCTGAAAGAATAAGCAGCACAGCTTTAAGTGATTTGCTTTACACATGGAATAAACACTCTGTTCTTTTACCCATGTTTGTAGGCTATGAGGAAAGGGAATTTAAAGTTCACCTACCTATGTAAATAGTGTGCATCCACTGGGATGCATCAATGTTATTGCATCAACCTGTTTGGAGGATGGTATTGCCAAACTTTTCTGGATTAAGAAAGGAAATCTCCCTCCTCTACCTTTGTCTCCATGGTACAAGACTGGTAGCATGATATCTTAGCTGATGTAAATATTTTAAGCAGGAAGGAGTGTGCTTTTATTTCTTACAACATAAATTAAACATCACAGTAGACATCAGACTGGGAAAAGTTACAGGAATCGAAGGTACTTCCAGCAGTGTATTAATGCATTCTAGGCAGGGGTTCAGGGGGTGGTGAGATCACCAGCAAGTTCAGAGCCCCAAATGATTTCCAGCCAGCCCTACAGACAGACAGAGACTCGGAATGGAAAATGTTCTGGCTTAGGATGCTGTACTGCATCCAACCTACTTAGTGTGGAAATGGGGAATGGAAATACAGCCAGAGACAGGACCAAGGAGTATTATCCATGGTGCACGGAAGCACTGAGCCACAGGCAGGACACTGGGCAGTATGGAGACCAGAGACGAGGCTGGGAGGCAGCCAAGAGCAGAGGCTGTGCCACTGTGCCATCCACGTGGGAAGGGGTGTGCTCACATTGGGGAGGCTGGCAGAGGAAGGTCCATTACAGCTTGTTGGGCCAAGCTGGAGACCAGAACAATATTTATGAAGACATGAGGGAGGAGGGGATACATTAGTTTCCTGGGCTGTTCTGACACACCTGACTTAGAGCACAGAGATAATTTTTCACAGTCCCAAATCAAGGCATTAGCAGGCCTGGTTCTCCCTGGAGTTTCTGAAGGAGAATCTGTCCCATGTGTATCTCCGACTTTCTGGTAGCTGGTTGTTAACTTAGACGTTCCTTGGCTTATATACAGGGAATCACACCAATCTCTGCTTTCTTTTGACACTTTATCCCCTTCTCTATGTGTGTCTCTGTGTCTTCTCTTCTTTTTTTTAATGTAATATTTTTATTGTTTAAATTTAACAATGGTTATATTACATATTTTCATTATCAGATCAGTTTAGATTAATACATACAGGTATATAAGATTGATCAAACAATTAAACATTAACAATTTTAAATCAACATTACTTTTTCTTCTTTTCCCCTTTCTTTCTTTTTTTTTTTTTTTTTTTTTTTTTTTTTTTTTTTTTTTTTTTTTTTTTTTTTTTTTTTTTTTTTTTTTTTTTTTTTTTTTTTTTTTTTTTTTTTTTTTTTTTTTTTTTTTTTTTTTTTTTTTTTT
>PVJA010030358.1:0-13311 GCA_004027025.1 Myocastor coypus | reverse complement strand
TATTAATGTTGCTTAGAAGGAAAAAAAAAAGGAAAAGAATATACTTCTCTTTGGACTAAGAGGAAGCAGATATATACACAGTCAAATATTCTGCAATTGCAGTGGGCCACCAGTGAAGCTTGTAATGTTGGAGGCTATTGAATCTAAGCCTCCTAAAGCTCCTAAAGCTCATCTCACCAATCTAGCTCTGCGTTTCAGGATACTTATCATTGAATTTGGGACGCACTCTAAATTCAAGATAATCTCATTGCAATATCCACAATTTATGTATATCTACAAAGACCCTTTTAGCAAATCAAGTTACTTTCACAAGTTCTAGAGGTTGGAACTCAGACATAATCTTTTGTAGGGGGTACATTTAACCCATCACAGTAGATAGAAAGATGGACAACAAAGAATTTAGGTTTTAATCTTAACACTATGTAGCAGTACTTTTACCATTTGTTAAATATCACTCCTGATTAACACATTTATGGAACATGTATGTGTCAGGTTCCTTTGTAGATTCTGTGTCTTAATGACATTGGTAAAAATCTCTATTCTTAGGAAACTACCCACATTAATTATAATCCTTACAGAAAAGTAACATCCAAATATTTGGCATACTTGATGATGAAGAGCCCTATAATGGAATGGGCTAGGGAAGGGGTCAGGAGTCCTGGGACACAAGAAGGTTACAGTTCCCAATCACACAGTACTGGGAGGCCTCAGTAAACATTACTGTGTGAGTAAAGTCTTTGAGGAGAGGGGAGAGTGGGCCTGGTGGAGGCTCTCAGAAAATATCTCTCAGCTAAAGGGAACAACAAAGGCAAAAGACCTCGGTTGGAACAGGCTTGGCATAAATGGGAAGAATTCAGTAGGCTAAGATGGTGGAAGGGGAATGGATGATGAAGGAGACAGAGTCGCAGGAAGAAATGAAAAGGGGCTGTTTTGTGCCTGTAAGTCTGGCTTCCTCCAAGAAATTTGTTGTTGGAATGTAATGGGGATCCATGAGTGATTTTAAGAAGATGTATAGCACAATCTAATTGCATGATTACTTATGAAATTTTAATGAAAACAAATTTGTATCAAGGCAAAAGCAGAGCAGAGGGATCACCAGGCCAGTTGCCCTAATGAAAGAGGGTGGGGACATGAGGCTTGGACTAGCTGTTAGTTGAGGTAGTGCTATCAACTCCATGCATCTTAGATGATCTACTACTGTGGTTGGTATTATTGTTACAACCATTTTATAGAGGAAGAAACAGCCTTTCAAACTCGAAATTTCTAAGACTATGTCACTAATAAATATGTAAAATAGGATTCATAGCCCTAGAATTTGAATTTCTAAAATTCCAGCATTTTTCCATCTTGAAAGGATTATATTATTTATAATTATATGATTGCAATGGTTGTATGAAAATTAATGTAAAAAATTATGAACAATAGTTTAGTGTCCCAGTCTATATCAGTCACTTACATATAGTTATACAATAAAATATATGTGACTTCATAATGCAAAACCATTAAGTTTTACTATCAGTCATAGTTTTGATCCTGTCACTTATGTAGCTGCCTGTAACTCAGCTAATACTTTGGGCATCTCGAGGTCTTCCTCTCTCATGAACTGTGTAGTTGATGCTGACTGTCTGTTGGTTGAGTCCTCAGCTGAGACTGCTGGCTAGAACCCTGGACATGGCTTTTCTGTGTGACCAGGGCTTCTGCACAGCATGGAGACTGAATGCCAAAGCACCCCCAGGGAGAAACAAAGAGGCTGGCCTCTGCCATCTCTTATGATCTAGTCCAGAATATCCTTTAGAATCTCTTCTGGGGGCCCGGTGGGATGGCTCAGTGGTCTAAAGCGCCTGCTTGGGAAAGCTTGGGCGGCTTCAGGGACCGCGGTTCGATCCCCGGCACCACATGCTGTGCCAGCCCTGCCTTCAGAGCGTGCTGAGCCGGCCATAAAAATGAGTGAATAAACAAACAAAGGTTCTGAAACAAGAAAAAAATAAATAAATAAAATTTTAAAATTCTTTTTTAAAAAATTTTTTATTTATTTATTTTTTTCTTGTTTCCAAACCTTTGTATATTCAATCAATTTTATGGCCTGCTCAGCCCGCCCTGAGGGCAGGGCTGGCGCAGCATGGGGTGCCGGGGATCGAACCGCGGTCCCTGAAGCTGCCCAAGCTTTCCCAAGCAGGTGCTTTAGACCACTGAGCCATTCCACCAGGCCCCTAAAAATTCTTAAAAAAAAAAAAGAATCTCTTCTGCTACTCTCTATTGATAGGGTTGTCACAGAATTTTATCTGATCCAGGGGACAGGATATATAGACGCTGCCTCTCAGTGGGGAGTGACAAAGTCACATATGAACAGGAGCATGGGAAATGGAAGATATTGTTATCTTTGGAAAATACACTCCACACTGCAGTAGAGGACATTGCAAAGGAAGTTCAAAAAAGCCAGAAGGCTTGATCAGACTAGATAGGCTGGGCTAAGTGGAGTCAGGCACAAATAAACATAGAAATTAAAAGCAGGATGTCGAAGGCTGTTTCATTGGGTCTGAGTAGAGGAAGGAAACAGTACAATGCAGCACAGAATAGCAGACGTCTGCCCAGGTCTGGAAAAAGTACTCACAAGGCTGAATTTTTCTCATCTTTTAAAAATTGTTTGTTCCCAACCTGTTAAAAATGAGCCCTGGGAAATATATGCTACTGAAAGGCAGGAAGAATAAAAAAGGTAAAACACAGAAGAGCATATCAGAAAAATTATCCACTATCACACCACAAAACCCAAAACAATATTGCTGTGTTGCTGTGGAGTCATTCTACCGCTGATGTTGAGCTTGTGCGGAGAACCAAAGTATTGAGCTGAAAATCACACAAGCTTGGAGTTTGAATTTTAACTCTAGCTCTTGGGCCTGGATGATCTCAGAAAAGTTGCTTTATTTTCCAATTTGAAAAATGGGGATATTAATACAATTGTTGTATCACACAGCCCAGGGGATGAAAAATAATAATTCATTAATGTATATAAATTTTACAAATGGCTATCTTTTAGAAATATAGTATTCATGCTATTAAGTATACATATTTGCTTTTTTCCGGTAATGCATCTTGAACATCTTTAATGACTTGGGACACAGACAACTGTAATGTCATGTTTATAGGATGTATATCCCGCTATTAAATACACAAACTAAAATCTATTTAGCAATTTCTAATTGTTGGATATTTAACCTTTTAAAAAACAGGAGAGACAAACGCTTTGGATGCCCCATTCTTCCAGCAGGCACTGGGCATCCTAGTAGAGTACATCTCCTCAAGGTAAGGGTGATAACTATCAATTCCAGAATGACACACCCTTGTTTAATGGAAAAGAGGGCTTCCAGTTTAGGTGTGGGAAGAAAGATGTCCCAGAAAACTTGCTTCTTCTTTGTCTTCAAAAGCAGGTGAGTGTAACTTGGGTCACTTTGTGTTCCTGTAGGTGGAGTGGATGGGAACTCATCTTCACACAGGCAGAATCCTGGTCTATCTGTTACTCTATTACAGAGGGTAACTGATTACCTTGGAAAAACACTTAGACTATAATCTGATTGGTACCCTGGCATGTGCAAGAGACTGTCTCTGCTGGTAGCTTTGCCTGTCTTGTACACTGATGGGTAGCAAACATATAACCATTGAGGAGGACAGTTTCTTAACCTCCACAATGGAGCTTTTCAAATACTCATATGCATGAGACTTACTTAGTAATGCAGAAAGATTTATAATTACCAGAGATTCTGAATCTGTACATAAGACTCAGGAATCTGCCTTTCTTCTAGGTGTTCTATGAGATTCTTACTTAGGAGGGCCAGGTGCCAGCTTTGAAAAAGCCTTGTCTGAGAACATCAGCAGTGGGTACTATCGGATAACCATTAACATGTACTGGAAAAGCTTCTGAATATACCCTGCCACAATTTTTACAAGTATCCCACGTGATAGATACGTTTGTATTCACACCCTATAATGGAGAAATTGAGGCTCAGAAAGGTGAAGTAACTTGTCCAAGGCTGAATGATCATCTGAGTAAATATAAAAATATGTATGGGACATCATAGTAAAATGTAAATGAGAAGATATACTAATTGATTTGCAAAATTTAAACGTTCTTTTAGTAACAAGCTATTACTACTGTATAGTGAAGGACAATGAATATTACCAATTATGATCAAAGAGTCATATTTGAAGTACTGTTTATCCACCATTCCTTTGCAGCCAGGGTCAACTAGCTGTACAGTAAATGAGTGCTTGGCAAATAACACTCAAAGTATGCTTTCTGAGTGAATGAATATATTTTAATGTACTTCAATACTCTGCAAATGTTATCCCCTCTCGGTTATTTTCCTAGTCTAGCTCTGATTGAATGGAGGCTCAGCTGATCACTCATAGCAAACAGGAATTGTCAAGTGACCTTAGTTTGTTGTCTCTTATCTACCTGCTATTGGAACAGGAGAAAAATCTTTGTGACACAGATCTTCCGCATGTACTGATTGAGTCAGCTGTCACTGTAAGTAAGGCCTCTCAGAAGCTTAAAGCTTTCAGTTTTTCCAGGTAAATCATGATGTGTAAAAGCACAGATTTGGGATCAAATATCAGTTCCAATCTCAGCGAAAATGCTTTAAATTCTTTGGCTGTGAACTGTTACTCAATCAAATGAGTCAGTAATGAGAAGAAAGGGCTTTGGAGATATTTTTCTGGTTCCAATCTCAGCTCAACTGTTTATTGTGTGAGCACAATATAAGGACAATAATGTACCTTATCTTTAAAATGATGCTGAGAGTAACATTTATATTAGAAGATCAACTAATGCAGCACATACTTTTAGCCTCATGTGTAGCAGATACCAAGTATTTCTTAGGATTAGCCATATTATTGGTGTGAAAATGAAATTATCATACTTTTCTAGGAGATTATTTGAAAGAATATAAATTATTCTGGGCATCTATAAATAATAATTGTTTTATACTCTGTTACTTTAAGGCCAATTTAAATTTAGATAATTATGAGTATTCCAGTGTTACTATTCTATTATTTTCACAGGAGCAACAAAATAAATGGCCTGCAATTTAACTTTGAGGTGATGTCACCTCAAGAAATAACCATGCGATGCTTCTGAGACTGTGTGATGAGAAGCTCTGAACTCAGGTCTTCCTTCCAGAAAGCAAGTTGTCAGCTTTAAGGATGAGGATTGATATACACATTTCCAGTGAGAAATTGTGGTACTTGAAGATTAGATATAATCACCTAAATGTTCTATTCTCTCAACTAAGAGAAATGTCAGTGTTTTTGAGTGCTGTTACATTATTCAATTTGGGGAAAAACACCACAACTTTAAAAGATTGCTTTTATGGATCCAAAGTTCACCCTTTGACTATTTTGTCCTGATGTCATGCTAAGGATGCTCTCTGCCCTTGAAGAGGCTGCAGTGGTAGGGCTTGTATCCCATGTACAGGAACATCAGGTAAATTGATAAATAACACATATTTTAGTGTTAGTATAACTACTGACATGTGTATATAGAGAAATATTTCCCAAATATTGCAAATGTTTACTTGCTAAATATGTCAATTCTGCATCATGGTGTAAGGCAATGCTTCTCAAGTTTAGACCTTAATCACCCGGCAATTTTGTGGGAAGATGTGCTCTGAGTCAGGGGGTGCAGCCTTCAGGAACCTGTTGTGAAGATCCCCCCTGAGCACGAAGCAGAGGCACATTTATCCTCACATGCTGGTGTGGAGGAATTGCCTTTGGTGAGTATGGAAAATATGGCTACTGTCATAACCTTGTATCAATAGTTGAATGGCTTATTACCAGAAAGGAATTTTCTCTCAGTTCTGGGGTCTGGAAGCCCGCAATCAAGAAGCAAGCAGGGCTGGGAGTCTGCTGAGGCTGCTCTTGCTGGTTTGAGATGGCAGCTCACTTGCTGTCATGGTCCATGGTTTACTTCTGTATGTGTGACTTTCCTGAGTTGAGTGTCTTCATTGGCTGTTTGCCAACAATGATCTAGGTAATAGGGAATGATGGATAAATTGTAACTTCAGTAATTTTTATCTCCAAGAATCATTATATTTGGAGGTTCTGGAAGATCAAGATTTCAACACATACATTTCGAGGGGACCCAAACTCAGTTAACACTGACTACTGCTGAAAGAGAACATATGTGGAAGAGACTTTCAGAGGCATAGCCATTTCAGTATCTAGAAGCACTGATTGAAGAAAAGAATTCCAGCTATTTTTTATCAGGTACATCTTAAAAACTTGGTGTAGAAAGTGAGTATGTATCAGGATCATTTGAAGAATCAATGAAAACACTCAGGTTTCTGATTCTGCAGTTGGGTGGATCTCCCAGTCTTGCCTTTCTAATAAAGAGACATTGTTAACAACAGGGACCTTATCAGAAGTCCTCTAACGATGGTGACAGTGGCCACTTGCTGCTCCTACACCTGCAAAGGGTATCAACTGATATTCGGAGGCACGAACCCTGGGGTCACTTGGTCTCTTTGTAGATAAAAGTGAGTTAGAGGAATGAGTTTTCTACCTAAAATATTGAGGACAAAATTGATGTATTTTCTCACAAACAGAAAAATATCACTTTGTTTTGTTTTTTATACTTTCTACTACTTGTATACTGAATGAGTGAATTGTATGTCATCCTTCCCACCGTAGTAGTCTCCATTAAATAGCACAGTGCTGGATTTCATGAAGACAATTTCCCAGATCTGAGGAGAATCAAAGATACCTCCTTTGGGGATAAAAAAGAAGTGGAAGGACCCCAAGTATTGTGACTCAACCTGTAGGCTCCTGAGCAAGAGGCTTTCTTCTTCAACCTCACATCTAGAGGTACAGGTGGCTTTGATGTCAGTCATGTTAATAAACATAAAAATAAAGTCTTTCAGAAGAAGAAATCAATAACTTTCCTCAGAAATCTATAAAGCACTTATGAGACTCAACCTTTTTGGCATATTAGCATTCTAGAACTTGGCAAATTCAGGTAAAAACATAGGTTTTAAGAAAACGTACTGTTCTCTATATTTAAGTTGTACCAGGCTCTCATGTGAATAAATCTTCACTCTGACATTTCCTACCTTATCAGAAACAGGCTGTGATTGACTAATAAGCAATTTTTAAAAGTCTTGTTTATGGTAATGGGACAAAAATTTCAACTCAGTCTTCCATCTAATGTTATGCATTTCAGATAATGCCTGTTAAGATCTCAGGAAGAACTAATATATGCAGAACTGCCACTAGGCATGTCGTCAAGCCTAACAGCCTTGTAAGCGGCAGGTATTTTATTTATATGATTATACATCAGAATATCCTATTTTTGTGTTTTATGCTCATTTTAAGTTTACCTTTTCTTTTTCTCCTATTTTTATTCCTTTTTTGCTCTTCCTGACTAGTCACCCCATGAGGTTCATTGGGAAACAGCATAATCTAAGCAGGAACATTGTGAAGGCTTGTTCTTTGTTTAACATTTTAATATTCAACTGTTAACAGGCAGAAGCCCAGAGTTTGCATGAGAGACCCTGCCTGGATTTCTGCTCCTCTATGTACTTTTATACTGAAGCTCAATAGTTGAGGAGTTTTCATGTGTAAGACTGTTATAGGGGAAAGATTCACAATTTACTGCAGTTAACAAAAAGGCAAACCAGCCAGAGAATTATAGTCCTTTTATCTATTCTCTAATAGTCACTTGCTACTGGGTTCATTAATAGTGGGGCCACAAACTACCACTTTCACAATTTGGAATTCTTGAGAAATACACATATGATTGAAGAGGTAGTCTTGTTGAGAGCTTCGCTACAGTATTAAAGATCTACTCAGGTTCAGTGATAGAGTAGATGTGAGTGTGGCAGCCCGTGGGATGAAGGCGTTCCCAGTGGCTAAGGCACAAGTTAGACCCTGGAAGCGAGCTCATAGTAAAAGAAATTTTGCCAGCCAAGCAGAATTTGGAAAGCTAAACTTGGGCTAGGGAGATAGTTCAGTAAAATAAGTGTTTGCCTGGCAAGCTCAAGATACTGAGTTCAATTCCCAGTACCACATAATAATAATAATAATAATAATAATAATAATAATAATAATAATAATAATAATAATAAAATCAAGTTTTTGGCACAGAAAAACTACAATGAATAGGTTATTTGCCCAGGTGGAAAGCCTGCGTTGTTATTCTGGTAGTGACCTCAGCAGTAGAGGGCTGGTCTAGCATGTAACAAAGGTATAAAAACATAAAAAAAACTTGAATGACTAAATTTCCTCATTTTTTTTATAGCCAGTGGAACTCAATATTAAAGATATGAAGACAAATTTTTTTTAAGACAAATTTTTATCTTTGAAAATTTTAAATTTTCTGGGCAACCAAGAACTAAAATAAAGGATAAAATTATGGATTTTGGCTGAAATGACAGCTACTTCTTATAGGTACATATACAAATTATTCAATCTTTATAAAATTCATCAGCCTTGATCTTGCTGTTATGGTTATGATTGGTAAGGACAGGGTATATTCCTGGAACATCTGGGAGATTTTTTCAATCATTTCTTTATTTACTTTGTCTGTCTGTCTGTCCATCGGTCTATCTATCTATTTATTTGGTACAAGGTCTCATTAGATAGCTCAGACTCACAGTGGTCTTCCTGGCTCAGCCTCCTCAGTGTTGGGATTATAGGCGGGCACCACTATCTTGGAGCTGGCGTAGCACACCCGGGGTTCAAGGGTCTGCAGACGTGTGATACTGGGGATTGAACTCAGGTTCTTATGCTTGCCAGGTAGGCATTTAGGCTGCCAAATTATCTCCCCCAGCATGGAAGCTATGTTTCTAAGACTTTTTCCTAAATGTGTCTGGTCCCTTTGTACTGTATATCTTCTGTTTTGTCATCCAGATTTGCACTCATTTCTTTTTTCACTGTGCCCCTTTATCAGGAAACCTAACACTTCAGGGGGCTGAAGAGATAGCTTAGGGGCACAAGTGCCTGCTTGGCAAGTGCACAGTCCTGAGTTTGATCCCTGGTTCTGCAAAAAAAGAAAGAAGAAAGAAACAGAAAGAAAGAAAGAAAGAAAGAAAGAAAGAAAGAAAGAAAGAAAGAAAGAAAGAAAGAGAGAGAAAAGAAGAGAGAGAGAGAGAGAGAGAGAGAGAGAGAGAGAGAGAGAGAGAGAGAGAGAGAGAGAACCTAACACTTCAGCTTCCCTGTAAAACCTGGGTGAAGGTTGGATTTCCCCTGGAATGAGCTAGTGGGAAACCCTGGCAGGATGTGAGGAGAGGAGAAGAAAGGGAAGTTAAGATGAAGAATTAAGGTTAGCACTGACAGATAGTCACTAAGGTATGGCAGCTGGCGACAGATGAGAAAACACATTCTTCCGAATACAAACAACCAGGAGCTGGGGAGATAGCTCTGTGGCACAATTGCCTGCCTGGCCAGTGCAAGGCCATGAGTTCGAGCCCCAGTTCTAAAAAAAAAAAAAAAGAATTAATACAAACAACATTTGGATCTATCTCCCCCATTCTGTAGTAAAAGCAGAAAGATCTTAGACCTAGTTATGTCACTGTCAGTCCCTTCTTTGCTTAAGATGAAAGCAGGAGAGATGTCAGGCTGATGTGATTTGGTTTTGTCCCCAAGACTGGGCTGAAGGTAACAGACCCTCCTTGACATCCTAAAAGAGAAGCTGTCTTAAAGATGGGTATAAACACTGACTCATGTGAAATAAGCCTAGGTACAAAAGCACACATACACAATGATAGCTTTGTATTAATGCAGGGACATTATGTGATTGCTATGCTGCTTTTCCATATGCCAGAGCTTTTGTGGAAAATAATATATAATTTCACTCCACCCAGCCATAAGGTTGCACTTTCTGTGGAATAACCTTCTCATTCTTTCCTGGGCCACTGTACGGGGCAACTCTCTGCTATATCCTATATGGGTCTAATAAGTTCATTTACTTCACTAGTTCTCACTGTCCCACTGGTTGTATGTGATTTCCACCCTAGGTCAATGAGCCCAGGGAGTTAGTGACACATGTGGAGTGTCCTATTCCTTGGGTTCTTTTTTAAAGGGAATGTTTTGCACTAGTTTATCCCCTTCATCAGAGATCACAGCTCTTTTGGAGGTCTCTGAGTCTATTTCTCTTTCCATCCAAGTTCTAACAAATGTTCTCTCTCTTTGCCTCTTCCAGTCAGAGTGGTGATAGCTCTGTTGGCAACAACACTGGGACCTTTGTATTCGTTTTATGGTTTTATCTCAGCCTGTGAAATAATTCTATCAAAACTTTCCACAATATTTTATTTCACTGTGTCATTTATTTTCTGCTCATACCCTGCTTAATAGATTTTGCATTACACATTTCCCTAAATTTCAGTGGGCTTAGAGGATCTTTAAGGAATCTCTTATGACTTGCATTTTGACTTTATCCACAGCTCACATAAGTTTATATTTCTCTCATTTGTCAAGGGGAATTCTGCCATGATTGATTTCTCTGAGGTAAAAAGAGAATGATGGAAAAACCAGCTGGAGTTTTAACATTTTCTTTCTAACATCTGCCTCCTTGTGTGAAATCTCTAAAGAAAGACCAGCTGAACCCAGATGGCAAAGAACAAATAAGTCAAGGAAGAACCAAGGGACAAAAACTTAAAGAACTCTGTAATTTTTATTCAAATTTGATACAATGTGATTGAAATACAAAGGAGTTTGCTCCCAAGGAGAAACAAGTGAAGGGACCTTAACTCCATCTGTGTTTGAGTTTTAAGCCTCTCCATATTTGCATGGTCAATTAATCCTTTAAAGTGATGACTAGTAGGCGATTTATGTGGATGGTACAAGGGGCTAATTGGTAATATTGTTACACAAAATCTTTTGGGCAGAAATTATGCCTGTCTTTTAAAAAATGAGCCTTCAGTATTTGAAGAGAGAGTTCTAGTGGCTTGAGCCTCAAAGGAATTCAGAATGCTGATGTCAGAATTAATGAATAATATGGAAACTTAAGTGTAGGATGGATGAAGTGAAAAAATGCATTAAAGATTAATGACATTAGACTAGTGGGAGAATCACATTTGCTCGTGATCAAAGACTCTGAGGCTTTCATCTGCCAGTGCCTGGGAGAATGTTGAACAACTTGGAATTTGTCATATTGCCTTTGGTTAAATTTAATCAGCCTGCTATTCAGCAAGACACTCCAACTCTGATCTGATCATTCATTCAACAAATATTTTGGAAGCACCTACTCTGTCACAGACATTGGTTGAAAATATAGGACAATGATGAGCCACAATATATACATTGACTTTTTTGGTGGAGATGGCACTTCGGTAAAGTAGATAATTTTCTTTCAATAACAGAATGAGTACATACTTATTTTCTTAGGTAACTGCGAATTACCTAAGTACTGGCAAAATCCTCTAATGGTAATATGCCCCAGACACTGGCTGAAATATAGTTTTATTTTAAACATTTTAAATGTGGAGATGAATCCTTCCTAAAGTTATAGATATCCTCAGAGCCAAGAAAACACAATAAACACTAACAGAAGAGGATTGTAGGTCAAAGTCCAGGACACCTTATCTGTGGAGGGAGAGGGAAAGATTCTCATACTTAATCCATCAAAGTCGTAATTCACTGAGGGAGAATGAGGATAACAGTTGACAGTGGAGTTTAAGCAGCTGGGGAAATATTCGAAAGGAAACCATAATTAGAGCAACAAAACCAATATGCTCATGTGTGGTGGGCCTGGAATCTGCTGTGGAAGCTTCAGTAAGCCCACTGTACTTGAAGTGGGCTCTGACTAATGTAGTGGAGGCCAGGGATGGCAAGTTGTGGCAGAAGACTGACCATGAGAGTAGTTGTGTGGGCTGAAGAACTTAGGAACTAACAGGATGATGATGATAAGGAGGAGATTATAAATGTTCTAGTACTCGTCTCGGAAGCTAAGTCTACAAAAAGGGTAGAATTCTTACCTGTATCTGAAAAGTGAGAAGTGAATATTACTAATGATTCTAAGTAGAAATAGCATCAGTATTTTAAAGCTCTTTCCTCTTCACTCCATTATATAGTAAAGTCTGTAGCAAATCTGGGTGGGGTGCAGGAAAGAGAATGTTTGAAATCCTCTCAGCAGAACACCATGGAATCTGAGAGAGAGAGAGAGAGAGAGAGAGAGAGAGAGAGAGAGAGAGAGAGAGAGAGAGAGAGAGAGAGAGAGAAAGAGACAGACAGACAGACAGACAGACACAGAGACAGAGAGAGAGAGAGAGAGACAGAGAAAGAGAACCTCCAGAGAAGGAAGTAAACTATCGAATGCCTCAGGTACATTGCTGTGTTGCAAAGGGCAGAGAAAAAATCCTGTCATGTGCATGTGGGCACACACACACACACACACACTGATTTTATTTTAGTAGAGGCATTTAAAAATAAAACATGAAACTGAAAACACCAAAACCAACACCACTGTTTTAAAAGAAGGAAATGAAAAATCAGCAGTATCAGTCTCTAGAGTGGAAGTAGGTAATATTGGGTTTTAAGTATCTGTTAGGATGAACCCACAATAAACTTTTCTCAGGTCCCCTCTGCCCTATTCTTTCACTATTACACCTCAAGTATCATTTTTTTTTGATTTCTTTATAATTTTATTTTTTGTCTTCAGAATATATCCTATGAGGATGTGCAATATATACAGATGGCAGAGTAAGAGTCAGATAATATTTTCTATGTGTAGTTATATCATTAACACCATACCTAGTGAGGCTCATTTTCTTCATTTTGCTCCAGCTCTGAGGGATTCATTCTAAGTGCTAAGAGCTCTTACAGACTGTGCTACTCTCTTTTCCTCTCCTTCTTTCTGTATCCCCCATGCCTCCTAGGGTCTTCTTTACACAGAGCTATATGCCCAGGACTTTTTCAGTTTTTTATTTTTATTTTGGGAAAGGTCTCACTAAATTGCCCAGGGTGGGCTCAAACTTGCAATCCTCCTGCCTCAGCCTGAGCAAAGAGTGACTAAACTCACTGGGGTTGAGCACTGGGCCAAATCTTTTTTTTTTTTTTTCAATTCTTTTATTGTTTAAATTTAACAATGGTTATATTACATATTTTCATCATCAGATCAGTTTAGCTTAATACATATAGGTATATAAGATTGATCAAACAACTAAACATTAACCTTTCTAAATCCACATTACTTTTTTTTTTCTTTTCCCCCTTTTTTTCTTTGAAAGTTGACATATTGCATATTGTCCTCACAATCATTCTATAGAGTGCAGTGTGTGGGCATGACCCACCTCCCTATTAATGTTGCATAGAAAAAGAAAGAAA
>PVJA010030357.1:0-25842 GCA_004027025.1 Myocastor coypus | reverse complement strand
AAAAAAAAAAAAAAAAAAAAAAAAAAAAAAAAAAAAAAAAAAAAAAAAAAAAAAAAAAAAAAAAAAAAAAAAAAAAAAAAAAAAAAAAAAAAAAAAAAAAAAAAAAAAAAAAAAAAAAAAAAAAAATTCAGTGAGGGGTCAGCAAGATAGCTCAACTGTCTAAAGCACCTGCTTAGGCAAACTTAGGCAACTGCAGGGACCATGGTTTGATCCCTAACACCATATGCTGCACCAGCCCTACCCCCAGGCCAGCCTGAGCTGGCCATTAGATAAATAAATAAAAAGATTAAAATACATAAATAAATATAATAAAATAAAATTTACTGAGGACAGATTTATTTCAGTCCTTTGAATCAGTCTAGTATTTTTCCCCATTTGCTTTTTTTTTTTTTTTTTAAACTGGAATAAGATGCCATTTAATTTTGCTCCTCCATAATTAATATTTTTTGTCTTATGAATATGCTTTAATGATTTTTTGCTTAACAACTAGTTTTAAGCAACTTCATGTTTGTGTATCTTGGTATGATTTTATTCATATTTCTTGGGCAAAAGATTTATTTTTCTTGGAAATAAACTATAATTTCAACTACATTTAGAAATTTTGAATCTTTAAATGTTTATTGCCTACCCCTTTCTACTTTGAGAATTCTAATTATATGAATACAAGCTTCTTGATTTTGGCGGAGAGTAAACTATAAAAACATCCGATTAGTGCCACTTCCTAAATCACTCTTTGTATGTAACATTATAATTATTAATTTATTGATCGGGAGTCAAAGAGGCCCCATAGTTACATACGAGTTGACTTACACAGTCATGCTAGTCCACTTTTGCATGCTAAACACCTGTTTGAGGTGAAGTTATCATAACTTCCATCAAAGAAGGCTACCGGAAGTTGGAGCTGCCCTAAGAAACCAGACACAGCCCAGCTGCACTTGAAAATCTGCTGACTTGCAAGGTCCAGGTTCTTGCTGGTTTCCACACTTAGAGCTTCTCAGACCCTACCCTTCAGCCTCAGGGCACCCAGCCCCCAAAAAACCAGTCTAGGGGTCTCAAAGTCCTATGGTTGCTTTATAAGAACTGAGGGTCTGCGGGTGGAGTCACACCTCAGCTTTGGCTACACGAGAGCCACAGAACCTGGCTGCTCTCCTTCAGCAAAGGCCACCACCTTTGTTAACACACCCCAAGGTCAGAGCGCTGCGTCGCCGTTCTTTACACAGCTTCCCTGTGATGCAGGGGAGTGTTTTTCAGTTCTGTCCCTGACCCCCAGACTCTAGGGGATCCTGTTCCTAGATCCCATGAACTACTCGTTGCCCCAGTCATACGCAGTACGCCCAAAACAAGTGCTCCCCTCTGTTAAACAGACATATTGAAAAGGACTTTGCACTCTTTTCAGTTCGTGTCCAGAACGCTCCTGACAATTTTCTTTTCTCATATTCATACTAAGACTTTGATACATACAGGCCACAAGCGAGAAAACAGACTACATTTAACTTAATTAAATTCATATTGTCATTCTCAAATACCAATTTTAAAGGATTTGAATGTACCTGAACTGTAAATATTTTATTAAGTAAAATAACCAACTCAAATGGTATATGAAGAAGAAAATATTCAAACCTTTCATGTGTATTTTAAAAGAAATAAAATCCTCTAATGAGAGTTATTGTTGGAACTATATTAGTGCTTAGTGGTTAAACCAAGTCATAATATACAGCAGGTCTTTCATGTACATCCTACGTTTCTCAGCAAGAATCCACATCTTATTCAACAACTTTATCCCTAATTCACAAAAGAAAAATGGCTTCACCATTGATAAGTAAATTAAAAGTTAGAGGAACAGTAACCACTTCATAAGTGAAAGGAAGGAGTAATTTTGATACGTGGGTACCCAAAGAGAAGTCCCAATCTGCTACTTGTTTGTCTAAAATGCATGAAGTTACTTCGCAAGTATTCATATGTGAGACCATTACAACGCTAAAAAATAAGGTCTTTACTCTTGAAATTTGAAAAACACTTATTCTTTCCAGATTACACATAATTTACAAAGGGTATTGGTATTTTGGCGCTACAAAAAGAATTAATTGAAAATGGGAAGTGATTCTGAATCAAAGTGTGTGTGTGTGTGTGTGTGTGTGTGTGTGTGTGTACATATATAGTGATCTGTTGCATTTTAGGAGAGGTTTATTTTTTGTTTCTGCTGCCAAAAACCATACCCAGGGCTTGAGGTTGCTAGGCAAGTGTTGTACTGCTGAGCCAAACCCCAGGCCCATGATCTGTCACATTTTAAAGAAAACACTACTTACATCAATTACTATTCTTCCACTCAAGAGTGGCTTAAAAATTCTATTTCAGAATACAATACACCATAAATGTATTTTATACAACTATACCCTCTAATTTTTAAAACTTATATTCCTTAACCAATTTTTTTTAAAAAAAAGAGTAATATAGTCCCACATACTGCGCCAGCCCCAACCCAGGGTGCACTGAGCCAGTGAATGAGTCTGGGCATGGTGATGCATGCCTGTAATCTCAGGGCTGGGGAGACTGGAAACAGGAGGATCACTATGAGTCTGAGCTGCGCTGTGAGACTCTGTACCTGATACATAAAACTTAAATAAAAAAGAAAAAGAAGAAAAAGAATAATGTAATAAGCATCTATAAAGACACGACTCAAGACAACTTTAGGACCATGAGGAAAGCTATGAGACCCCTTACCTTGTGGTTCCTTACACCTGTGTTTAACGTATAGCTTGCCTTGCCATTTTCTACAAACGTTAACTAACCTGTAACTAAACTCATGATTCTCTATCCGCTTGAGATTGCCATCATGCCAGTCAGCCACAGACCCTGTTCCTCTTTCCAGTTCATAATTCCATTGCTTTTTTTTATATATATATTCTTACTGAAAAAAGGTTTTGTTTTTAGATTTATTTAACTAACTAATTAATTAATTATGTTTTTTGGAGGCAAGTCTTCACTATGCAGTTCAGGCTGACCTTGAGCTCACTTCATAGCTCAGGCTGGTCTTGAACTCTCAATGATCCTCTTGTCTCAACCTCCCGAGTGCTGGGATTACAGGTGTGCATCACTGTGCTCAGCTTTTTGTTTTTAGTTTTATAAAAAGGAGGATTATACTATATGTACTCAACTTTTCATATCAGATTGTGCTTTTAAAAGAGATATCTTTCTTTCAATTATCTAAAGAGAATACAAAATAGTAAAAAATAAACATTAGAAATGACACAGAACTTCATCGCTTTCAGGTCATTTTTTAAATGCTTTTTGTGAGAGTAAGTGAGATGAGTGTTTTTTAAATCATTTTATTTATTTTTTTTTTCATTTTTGTTATTGGTACATATTCACCACACTCAAATATCACATTCATCCTAGGGAATTTGGACCTGTGTATAACATATCTTAATTCTTTTTTTCCCCTGTTCCTCTCCTTTCCCTTCAACCCTTCTTCCCCTCTCCAATTAAAGAAGCTTTGTTTCCATTTTTCCTTCCATTTTCTTTTTAAAATTCCTTCTCCCTTCGTCTCCTTCCCCAGTCTCCTCCTTGATAGTCTTTCCACTTGAACATTTTCTTGATATTTCCCAGGATTCATCTTCCATTTTACTCCTTACTTCCTCTAGGGTTTCCCTGCACAAGAGATACACAGTGTGATGTTTATGCTTGGGTGTATCATTTGTTGCACTTAAAATTATAGTATCGAGGTGCGTCCATTTACCTACAAGCGACTCAAGTTTGTGTGGAGTCACATGCTATTGTGTGTAATTACTACATGTTCCCTCTCTATTCCTGGGTTGATGGCATACAGGATGTTCCAAGATTTACATATGACAATTTGTCTTGCTAGAAATATAGTAATGTATATGTCACTTCGGTATGGTGCTTTTAACTTTTTGGGAAGATGCCTGGAATGGGAATAGCTAGGTCAAATGGAACCTCTACTTTTATTTTATTTTTTGAAGAATCTCCATACTAATTTCCATAGTGGTTATATAAATATTTCTACTCTGACCAACAATAGAGAAGTGTTCCTTTATTCCCTACAGCCTTACCATCATTTTTATTGGCAGATTTCTTTATGATAGATATTCTTTCAGAGTGAGGTTGAATCTCACTCAGTGCTGTTTTAATTTGCATTTCTCAACTAACCAGCGATGTTGAAGATTTTTTTTTTTTCATATATTTAATTTGCCATTTCTACGTCTTCATCTGAAAAGTGTCTATTCATTTCAGATGCTTCTTTTCTGATTGGATCTTTAAATTTGGGGGTTCTGATTTTTTTTTAGTTTATTATATATTCCACATATTAGTCCTTTGAGAAGTAGTAAGACTTTTTTTCCCCCATTCTATAGGTTGTCTCTTTACCTTCTTGGTTTCTTCTGCTGTACAAATGCTTTTGAATTTAATAGGATCCCCAGTGTTAATGGTAAAATGTCCTGTGCAATCAGAGTTTTCTTTGTAAAGTTTTTGCTTCTGCCTATGTTTTCAAGAGTTTTACTTATTCTATCTTCCAGCAGCTTAAGTATTTCTTTTTACATATTTAGATCTTTGATGCACTTAATTTTACCTTAGTACATGGTGAGAGATAAGAGTCTATGTATGTTGAAGGCCACTTTTCCCAGAGCCATTTATTAAAGATGGTATCTTCTGTCCAGTGAAGGTGTTGTCCCCCTTTGTCAAAGATAAAGTATTTGTGGTTAGAATTGTTTCTCTATCTTCTGTTCTGTTCAACTGGTCACCAAGTCTATTTTGCTTTTATTTGTTTGTTTTTTTCCACTACCATGGTTTTTTTTTTTTTTTTGTATCACAATAGCCTGCTGATATAACTTCAAGTTAGGGATTGTGATGCTCCTAGCCTTATTCTTGTGGTCTCTGATTCCACATGTATTTTCTGTAGTCCTGTAGATATGCTTATTGTATTATTTATTTATTTATTGCCTTTTTGAGACAGGGTATTTAATTAGGATGGCACTTAATTAAAAATATGGGCATTTTCACTGTATTTGTTCATTTTATCCAACAATAGGGGCTATTTTTCTGACATCCTCTTTGATCTCCTTTTCCCCAGTACTATAGTCTTCAATGCAAAAACTTTCACTTCATTCATTAGACTGATTGTTAAGGATTTCATTTTCTGACGCTACTGTGAAATATGCTGTTTCCTTAATTTTTCTCCTAAGGAGTTTGTTATTCACTTAGGGGAACATTATTGATTTTTGAGTGCTGACTTTGTATATTGCTAATTACTTTATTCTGTTATGGGCATCCTAAAATTGGCTTCTCTCAACCTGGCAAAATGACTGTCACATGAAAGATTTTGGAAGCTATCACAGAAAAATGAAAAAAAAAATTCTTTCTGAAAGTTTCCCAAAATGCCAATCTCTTGTTGTACTGGTCTGAAATAATAGGTAGTCCATAAAATATATCTTCTAAATTTTTCTTCAAAACGCTGCTATTAATTTATTTGTAGCCACAAATAACTCCATTTTTGATGGACATGACTCTGGACCCTGATGTTTGTCAATGTACATTCACTAATGTATTGGTACTGGCTCATCAGTTGTGATAAATGTAGCACACCACTGCAGCAGGTTAGTAATAGGAAAGCCATGTGAAGGACAGGCCGAGGGATGTGTATACAGCTTTTTGCACTTCAAACTGATCATAAGCATGAAGTCTATTGCTTGAAAATTATAGTCAGAATCATCTGACCAGCTGCCTTTATGTTCTGTACACTGTTGCGTCCATCCCAGAAATGTGTTCTCTGCTGTCTCTTTTGGCATGAACCTCCAAAGTATTCTTAACTAATTTCATCATTGATTCTCAAATGCAGGATAGATGCCACGACAGAGCCTACTTGGGACATCAAATACCCAGCTAGGACAAGCCAATGCAGCATAAAAATGTACTTCTCTTTCATCCCAGCTACCAGCATTATCCAAGTTTTTTCTCAATGAAACTGTACAAATGCAAAACTAATAACATATGCTTTCAAATTATATCTCTGCTGATATTTTCCGAGAATATAACGATTAGTCAAGAATTAAAGACTTTTTAACAAACTAAAAATATCTCCAATATGCAAATAATTTTTGTCCTGATGTGCACACTTAAAAGAGTATGGCTTTTATGCTTATTTTTAGTTGCAACATTTTTTGATTATGTGGAAGAGTATTAATAACCTATGGTATAAATAGCACTAGCTGAGAGCAAACAAGGGCTTCTGGGTACTGTACAGTGCAGAGCCAATGCAGTTATCATGAATTTCACTTGTAACAAAAGACATCAGGGTTAACAAAATTGTTTAATTTACTTAGGCAGGATGAACCTTGTGCCTCTGCAAATTATTTCATGAGCTTTATATTGAATAATGCTCTAGAGAGATACTTTTTTTTCTCCATTTACACCAGAGTAGGAGTTAGTGTCTAGTTTATTTCAAGTGCATAATATATGTGAAAAAGTGCTTGCAAATTAGAGGAATTATTGTAACACAGGTCTGCCTTAAGACATACAGGCTCTCAAGTTAAACAGGAATTATATTCCTTAGCTAACAGATTTATGGAATGTAATGAAATTTTGCTACTGGGTACTAAGAACAGACTGCATAGTCTATTTCAATGGAGAATCAGGAAAAGCAAGTAGGAGACAGTGTAGAGAAAGAACAATGAGCCGGGAATTAGAAGCTCAGCACGACCTTGAGCCACTTGACTTTTCTGAAAGTTTAGTTACTTCATCTGTCAAGTAGTAATTCTAGGCCCTATTATTATTAGGCTCAAATTATATAACAGATGTGAATGTTTTATGCTTTTCAAAGAACTAGCTGCATTAATTTAAAATGGTATTATATAAGAAGTAAGAAAGCTATCCTATTGAGGCACATGAAATAGGATGAAATGAATATCCTAAGATATGTAATATATGTTGTGTTAATGAAAGAGTCTGCTAAGTGTCTATAAACCCAGGCTAGTAAGCAATCTTGGATCTGGTTTAGAGAAAGTGGGTAGAACATAGCTTCTCCCCCATGGTCCATGTGAGAATCACCCACATTTGCTAGAAATACCAAATGTTAGAAGCCCTCACAGCATTTTAAATAACAGTCAAAGCCCACAAACCAGAGGAAAACTCTGATTTAAGGATTGGTGATCTAGAACAAGGATAGGAAAGCTTTACCCATAAGTAGGCAGTAATATATTTGCTTCTGCAGGCCGCATAAGATGACGTTCCTTTTCTCTAGCTCTTTCCCTAACCTTTGTTTTTAAAAATTCAAAGGTCATTCTTAGTTTTCCAGCTGTATAATAACAAGCCAGTGGTGAAATGCGAATCTAGATAAAGAAAGTGCTTTAGATCACAGTTGTGAATTAGAACATAATTAACAAGTTTTAACAAAGAAGAGTAATGCTAGAAGCTACAATATAATTAGAATGTACTTAGTAGTATGAAAATGGCATTTTTCTGGTTAATTTTACCAAAGCAAAAAGCTTTTAAAGCCATAGTGGCTTACCACTCATCTGTTGGAATTACGTATGTTAGATAGATTTTGATAAAACTGTTTTACATATTTGGGAGAAACATGGTCCTGCTGTTGTGCTTGTCAGAAGATGAAGGCCATGGGCAGTGGCCAGGGACAGCTTTCTGGATGGCTTGTCTGGAAAGGGGATGGCGCAGCACCTTTGAGAAAACCGTGTCCTCCAGGATGAATGTTGTGTTCAAGGCTCTGGAGTGGTTCTACAGATAGTTAAGTCTTTGAATGTGACTAATTGTATGAACGACTGCTTACTCCAAAACCACTGATACTAAAAATGGCAACACTGTGGTGAAACATAATATTAAAGTGGGTTCATAGTCAGCCAACTGGCTTGAAATAGGTCTAGCTTATGTAGTTCTGCCTCTTGGCTTTCTGAGTTTAAAGATCAAATATGTTCTCTTGGATCAGTAGGAGTGCCAACTCTCTTCAACCGATCACTACTTTGACTGCTTTCTTGGTCAGATTCTTCAGCAGTTTTGTAGTTCACGTTGCCAAGCTCACCCTTTACAGCTCATCTCGTAAGACGAATTTATTTGTGTGTTTGACTAGCACTCCTTAATTGAAGTAAATGTCTTTTTCTGAATTGTTGCCTTAGTCTTCCAGTAGTCTCCTACCTCTAGATTAACTACACCAATTTCTCCTGTTCTTTGAATCTGATGATGTTGAGCCAGCCTTGTGCCTGATGTCATGTCTCAAGTACCTCTCTGATTTGCTTACTAGCATTGTTTTAGATATTGGTAATGTTGAGCTTTCTCTGGGCCGTGTGCTCCTGCAAAGTCACTACAGTGAATGATGACTCCCTGCCCCAGGCCCCTACGCACCCACACAGCTTTCTGTGATCCAGGAAAAGCCTCGTAGCAAATAACCACCTCTTGCAATTTAGAGTTGCTAACCTCCACTTGTTTACCTAGGACAAGGCCACACCCAGACCCTCCAATTCTCATCTTTTCTCAACACGCTGTACTCTCTGTCCCTACTAACCAAATTTTTATGAAGTCCTCCCAAGGGTTCTGTGAACTTGGACCCACCGTATTTGGAAGCTAGAATAAGTGTCTCTAGCAGCCCCTCAGATAGGTCAGCAGACCAGAGAAAGGACATGTCCATCATGACCAGCTGTGTGATCATGCCACCTGCACCGACTGCCCTCTATGCCTAACCTTTTCCTCCTTCTCTATCAAAGGAAAAGTCTGTTCTTCATGACTTTTCAGATGTTGCAGAGCTCACAGAGTGTTCTTTCTACTCTAGTAGTCCTCTTACCCAAAGGGCAATAGCCGTTTTCAATAAAATCTTCCCTTATTTCAACACTGACTTGTTTTCCTTTTTCAGTGTCAGGAAAATTCCAGAATGCTTTCCCACCCTCTGCCTGCCTTGGGTCGTGCTGCTCAGAGGATTAATCACACTAGCAGATAAGGCCACCTTCTCGCCTTAGTTCAGTTTGTCAGTAGAATACAAGCAGCTGTGGGAAGACTCTGGGCTCTTTGTATCTGTGATGCTGGCCTCTCATAGAATTTTAGAACAGTTGAGAGGTGCAGTTAAATTTTACCTACATAAAAGAGTTAATCACATAGCGATTTAATTAAATTGCCAGCAAGCTCTTTTCCTGGGAAGATACACACCTCACCTCAGAACTACTTCTGACCAATCATTTGCTTGAAAGAGTGAACTGGATTGTGGGGTTGGGGAGCACTGGTCACACAGGGGTTATTTCTCTCCTGCATAGGAATGACATTTGAGCCCAGGAGGAGCAATTTTGATTAGACAAAGTTCTTACAGCAAGCACTGCCACCCTTCACTGTCCCTTATAAAACCATCTGAGAAAGCAATTTTGATTATTGTTGTAGAGGGCATCAGTCTAGAAAAATATCCCAGAAGAAAATGGGGTTTTTTATTCCTTCTGGCTCAAAATAGCAGCTTATACACTTCTGGAGATGGGAGGCATACTAGCTTCAATTTATCAAATACATAAAATGTTAACTGTGTCATTTTATTGAACCTTTATGACATACATCACCAGGATATGATTTATGCTACATCATAAATGATGCTTTCTTCATGCTCCACTCCAGTTGAGGGATCGAACCTACCCTCCAGGACTGCAGGCAAGCCTCAAGGCAGATGATTCAGGAAGTCAATCCTTATGTTTAGAAATAGTTCCCTAACCTGAGTCTAAGCATCTTTGTACCAAATTTTGTTTTGTTTGCTTCCCTTTTCCTCCAGGGTACTTTGCTCCCGTTATTCAGATTCCTCGCCTAACTTCCTAATCTTATTGTTAACATCCCTCCCTATTCAGATCTCTGATTTCCTGATACTGAAACCTTTTGCCTAGGAACTGTCTTATCTGATTTTGTGCTTTGTGGCTTCTTAGCATATCTTTCTTCTTGTTGTCTGGGCACTTACACATTATTCACCAGTGCCTAATTCCCCCGTGCGCCTCTAATCTGAGGCTGACAGTGGTTTTGCTGCCATCATACTGAGACCCACAGACGGTTGGGTTTCTTCCCAGGCATAGGCCCTGTCATGTTCACTGTGGCTCCTGGCTGGCTACGTGATTCACACCTTTGTTTGCAGCTGTCCACATTCCAGAAAGACATCACATAATTCAGCATAAAATATATAGAAGCTCCAATATATTTTCACTAGTTCCAAATTTAATCAAATACTATATGTATGTATTGTTGCATATTAATAAAGAAAATATGTCCTAGAAATGTGTCACTACACAATGTCATCATGCCGTGAACATCACAGGATGTACTCACACAAATTTACCTGAGAAAGCCTACTAAACACCCCAGTTATGTGATATTGCCTATTGCTCCCTAAAACAAACTTGCCTGATATGTTTCTGTATACAATATAGGCAACTGAAATACAATAGTCATTGTGTATTGCATCAGCTAATGTTCACTGGAGAAGCACACACATGCGACTTATAAGGCAAGCTGAGAATGACTGCCTGAAGACTTAGGTAAGGAAAAATGCACAAGGTCCATTTGCATCCTGGAGAGCTAGAGAATCCAGGTAAGAGCTGAAGACCTGCAGCTCACCTGCAGAGTCCCAAGTACATCTGTACAAGGAGGCTGAAGGGTCTGCATTAGAAGGCTGAAGAGTCTGTGCTAGAAGGCTGGAGATGGATGTCCAGGTGGATAACAAGGACTGCAGCTGCTTTAGAGCAACAGAAGTGAAACTTTCTTCTTTCCCTTCTTATTTCATGCAGGCTCAAGCTATTGGCTAGTGTTCCCCCACCCTTGGTGGGTCTTCTCTGTTCAGTAAGTTCATCAGCCAGATACACCCAGCGCTGTGCTAGAGCAATGATTCTTATTAAAGTTGACAATGGAATTAACTATCACTTGTACCCAAACATATCTAAATATGGAAAACACAGTCTAAAAAATGAAACACATGTGGAAATGAGGCATGAAGCATAGGTTTGTAATCCCAGTACAGTACAGGGAAGAGGGTGCCTAGCACTGGATGTAAAGAGGGAATACTACTACAGCCTGAAAAGGATACTAATGGAAGATTGTGCATAACTCTATATCCACAAATTTGATTACCTAGATGCATAGATCAAAAGAAAAGATCTTGAAAGACATATATATTCTTAAAATATATAATCAAAATTTACACAAGAAATTGATAGAAATGGCTTATATCTATTAAGGATAGTTTAATACAAAATTGAGTATCTTCCAAAACAGAAAATACAAACCCCAGATAATCTTACTGGTGAATTATTCTTAAAACAAGTAAAAATTATATCAATTCTCTCCTGTCTCTTATCAAGGGAAACCTTCCTCACTCATTCTTTGAGATCAGTACATTATAGGACCAAAAGCAGATAAAGGTATAACGAGAAACTTTCAGACTAATGTCTCTCAAAAAACAAATGCAAATACTCAGCAAAAATTAGTACATTTAATTGAAAAATGTACGCAAAGAAGTGACCACGTGTGTTCATGACCAAGTGTGGTTTGTCCCATCGAGGCAAGGCTGGCTCTACATTCAAAGCTCAACTCATGTATCTGGAAAAATATCTGGACTTTATATCTATTCCAAGCAGAGGAGCCTTTAGAAGCTTTGGAAGGTTTTGAGTGAATGGAATGTCTTCCGTTATTTTTTATTCAATTTCTTATTATCTAAAAAGAACATAAAATTTGGGCTGGGGAGATAGCTGTGAGGCACAAGTGCATGCGTGGCAAGTGCAAGGTCATGAGTTTGAACCCCAGTCCTGCAAAAATAAATAAATAAATAAATAAATAAATAAATAAATAAAAAT
This sequence comes from Myocastor coypus, assembly GCA_004027025.1. NCBI lineage: Eukaryota > Metazoa > Chordata > Mammalia > Rodentia > Myocastoridae > Myocastor > Myocastor coypus. The sequence continues at coordinate 14,020 of PVJA010030357.1, read as the reverse complement.
AAAAAGAATACAAAATAGTAAAAATAAATTAGAAATAACATAGAATTTCACCAAATAAAATAATATGAATTTGACAATCATTGCTGTATTGCATAGTGTTTTAAAACCAGTTGTTCAGATTACCAGAAATAGGCATGTAAAATTTATTTTTAAAAAAAGTTATAGGGAATTAAAAGGAAAAGAATAAAAGTTTAAGCAGACCAGTACAACTCAACAGTACAATTATCCAAGCCATCATGCATTCATGTATAAATACAGCTCTTACCCTTCTCATTCCTTGTCCTTTCCTTTATTCCAGTTTTTCCTTCCCTTTGAACAGATAGATGCTTTTCCTTTCACAGTATTTATTGTATCTTTCAGACTTGATTTATTCTTTTAGGATCTGACAATAGTGAGGCAATATGATGTTTGTACATGTGGGCCTGATTTTTTTCACTTATGAGTATGGTCTCTAGTTGCATCCATTTACCCATAAAAACTTGAATATATCTTTGTTATTACTTAATAATACGGTACTGTGTAAAAATACCACATCAGTTTTAACCAGCTCCTCAGTTGACAGGCATTTGGATTGTTCCCAAAATTTAGCTATGATAAATGGCAGTTCTATAAACATGGTGAACATATTTCGCTGTGGTACAGTGTTCTCAGGTTATTTGGAAAAATACTCAGGAAGGGAATAGCTGGGTTGAATGGAACTTTGAATCCTAGTTTTTTTTTGACGGATCTCCACACTGACTTCCAGAGTGTTTCTACCAGTCTACATTTCTATCATCAGTGCAAAAGGGTTTGTTTTTCCCCACAGCCAATCCAGCATTTGTTATTAGTTAACTAATTGATGGTAGCCATTCTTTCTAGGGTGAGATAGAATCTCAGTGTTGCTTCAATTATCATTTATTGAATGACCAATGATGTTGAATATTTTTTCATAGATTTATTTTCCATTTCTGTTTCTTCATGTGAAAAATTTATCTTTATCTCAGAAGCCCATTTTTGGGCTGTGTCTTCAAATTTTGGGGATCAGAATTAAAAAAATTCTTTATATGTTCTAAATAGAAGTCCTTTATCTGAGGGGCAGTCTGCTATAATTTTTCCCCAGTTCATGAGTTTTGTTTTTACTCTGTTTATGATTTCTTTTGATATTCTGAAAGAAGAGATCCCAGTTGTTACTTGAAAGATTTCGCACGTATTTTTGGTTTTTGTTCATGAACTCTGTATCTATCCCCATGTCTTTAACATTTCTACCTAATTATTCCTCCAGAAGAATTAGTGTTTCTGCTTTAGTATTTAAATCTTTGGTCCATTTTGACTGTATTTCAGTGCAGAGTGATTGACATGTGTCTAATTTTAGCCTTCAGCATGTGAAAAAGCTGGTTTTTCCGGCAACATTTCTTTCCAGCACCAGGCTATCCTTCTTCCAATGAACATGTTTGGGCTCTTTGTCAAAGATACGTTAGCTGAGTGCATTTGTAATTGTGTCTGATCTTCTGATCTGATCTATTGATCCTTAGGTCTGATTTTTGTGCCAAGAGCATGCTGATTTTATCACAGTTGCTTTGTAGTATAATTTGAAGTCAGGGATTGTGATGTCTCCTGCCTTTTCTTTGTGGCCTAGGATTGCTTTTGCTATTCTACATCTCTAATAATTCCAGATGAATTTTAGGAAAGTATTCTCTGTGAGATATACTAATGACATTTCAATTGGGATTGCATTAAATCTGTGTAACAATTTTGGAAGTATGGCCATTTCTACAATATTGGTGCTTCCTATACTAAAACAACAATACCTTTCCATTTCCTGAAATCTTCTTTGTTCTCTTTTCTCAGAGTACTGTAATTATCACTGTATAAATCTTTTACTTTGTGAGATTCATTACTATTTTATTTTTGTGTGTAATTTTAAAGGTTATTATTTTCCAAATTTCTGTCTTGTGTGTTTGTTGTTTGCATACAGAAATGCTATTGATTTTTTAGTGCTGACTTTGTACTTGCCTACACTACTGAATTTGATTATTAGATCTACAAGGCTCTTGGAGTTTTAGGGGTCTTCAGTGTAGAGTATCATGTCATCTTCAAATAACATTTTCACTTATTCCTTTCCAATCATTCTTTCTTTTATTTTTCTCTCTCATCTAGTTGCTCTGGATAACCTTCCCAGAACTATATTGAATAACATTGTTAAGAATGACATGCTTGTCTTGGCCCTGCTTATGAAGTGTAGGCTTTCAGTTATTTTCCATTTTGTATGATATTGGCTGTTGGATTGTCATAGATGGGTTTTTATTAGGTTGAGGTAAGGTCATCTATTCTGATTTTCTATAAGATTTTTATCATCAATGACTGTTGGAATTTATTGAAAGCTTTTTCTGCATGTATTGAGATGATTATGATATTTTTGTCTTTTCTCTGTTGATGGGTATATTACACTTATGGATTTGCATATATTGAACCATCCTTACAATTTTTAGGATCAATCCTAATTGGCTGTGATGTATGATCTTCCTGATAATTTGCTGCATTCTGTTTGCTCGTATTTTATTGAGAATTTTTGCTTCTATGTTCATGAGGGAGATTGTCTATTGGTTGTCTTTTTTTTTTTTTTTTTTTTTTTTTTTTTTTTTTTTTTTTTTTTTTTTTTTTTTTTTTTCTTTTGGTTGGGTCTTTCTCTGGTTTTGGTATCAGAGTAATATCTAGAGTGAGTTTGGGAGAATTGTATCCTTTTTCACTTCATTAAAGCTTGAAAATATTTGACATTAAATCTCTAAATTTCTTGTAGAGTTCAGCTCTACATAGTGAATCCATTAGGGCCTGTTTTTTGTTGTTGTTGTGGTTGTTTTGTTTTGTTTTTGTTCACAGGTATTTGATTACATTTTCAATTTTATTGACTGATACTGTATTATTTGGAATTTTTATATCTTCATCCAGCTTTGGTAATTCATGTGTTTGTAAAAATCTGTCCATTTCTTCTGTGTTTTCAATCCTGTGAGAGTAAAGATTCTGAAGGTACTGATGATCACTGAGTATCTAGAAGATCTGTAGTGATTTCACCCTTATTGCATACATTTGAATTTTTTCTTTCTTTTTTGATAAGGTTGTCTATGAGTTTACAAATTTTATTTATTCAAGAACCAACTCTTTGATTCAATATTTCTCTGTAGTGTATTGTCTCCATTGTGTTAGTTTCTGCTTTGATCTTTATAGTTTCCTACTTTCTTTGGGCTTTGGGCTTGGCATCTCTTCTTTTACTAGGAACTTGAGGTGTAGCATAAGATTATTTTTTGGGGCTTGTTTTGTGGTCCTGATGCGAGAATTTGCCACTATACCTTTCCCTGTTAGTACAGCTTTCATTGCATCCCACAGGTTCCATAAGTTGTATCTGCATTTTTTTATAATTGTAAATACTGTTTAATTTCTTCAATTTCTTCTGTGACCCACTTATTGTTCAGGAGGGTGTTATCTAATGTCCAAGTGTTTGTGAAATTTTTGCCATATCTTCTGTCAATAACTTCCATTTTCATTGCACTATGATCAGATACTATGCATGGGATAATTTTGATTTCTTTGCATTTACGTATACATGCTCTGGGTGCTAATATATGGTCTATTTTAGAGACCATCCTGTGCACAGTTGAGATGAATGTGTATTCTGATGTTGTTAGGTGGACTATTCTGTAAAGGTCTACTAAGTTGATTTCTTCATAAGCTTAGGTTAGTTTTATCATTTCTTTCTGACTTTTCCTAGTTCATTTATCCCTTTGTGACAATAGGGTGTTAAAGTACCCCATTACAATTGTGCTATTGCTCATTTGATTTGAAGTGTCTATCAAAGTTTGGCTTATATAGTTGGGTGCTCCTACATTGACTGCACATATATTTATGATTGTTATCTTTTCCTCTTGCAATTCTCCCCTAACAAGTGTGGAGCGACCTTCTTTATCTCTTTTAATCATTCTTGATTTGAAGTTGACATTATCAGCAACCAGAAGAGCTACTCTTTTTTTTTTTTTTTTCTGGGTTCCTGTCACATGGAGTATTGTTTCCCATCCTTTGACTTTCATTTTATGAATTACCTTTTGAGTTAAATGTGTTTCTTCCACACAGCCTATTATTGGATTTTGTTTCATGGTCCACTCTGCCAGTCTGCTTCCTTAGATTGGTGCACTGAGCCAATTTACATTAATGGCTATAATTGTTGTGTATTGGCTTATCTTTGTCATATTGATTTCCTGCTGCAGGTTCCTTACCTTTTCCCTGTTTAATTGCTGGCTCAGTGTCTTTGTTACTTTTTTTCTCATTTTGTGGACAAAATATCCAACACCTAAAATTAAGGAAGAAAAGGTTTATTTAACTGACAGTGATGGTTTCAGTTCATATTCAGCTGGCTCCAAGGCAGAGTGGCACAGAGCAGCAGTCGATGATGGCAGAAAACAACAAAGAGCAAAGAGAGAGCAGGGGCTCAAGCAGCTAGTAAGCCTTTCTCCCCTCCTTATATTTTAATGTAGATTACCCACCACAGCGTGGGTGTAGTACTCACATCCAAAACTCTAGCATTGGATCATGAATTAATCACAAACTCTACAAGCCACCCCAGTGGCTGTAAGAGGCTTTGAGACATAACTAGACACAAACTATAACACTTTGTTTGGTGGGTCCTTTCTGTTGTTAAGTTATGTTCATTTCTATCTCTTTTTAGATTCTCTGTCAGTACTCTTGTATGGTTTAATTTATGGTCATGAATTCTTCAGTTGTTCTTTGTCGTGGAATCATCTTGTCTCACCATTAAATTTGATAGATAGTTCTGCAGTGTACAAACATCTGGGTTGGAAGTTTTTTTCTTTCAGGACCTGAAATACTTCATTCCAAGATCTTCTTTATTTGATGGTTTCTGTTGAGAACTCTGCTGTGATTCTGATGAGCTTTCCTTATAGGTGATCAGTATCTTTACTCTAACAGCTGCTCATATTTTCTTCCTTTATTGAATTTATGGTATCTTAATTAATATGTGCCTAGGTGTAGATTTATTTTGGTTATGGCTAGTTGGAATTCTAGATGCATCACTTACTGTATGTCAAATTATTTTCCCATTCTTGTGTAATTTTTTGCAACTACTGCAAATAGTCTTTTTATGCCATTTGTGATGACCCCTGCTGTTTTGTTGACACGTGTTAGTCTGTTATCATTTTTCTTTGCATCATTTTGTAGCTACCAAATTGTTATTTTTTCCTGGTTCCTTCTTAGTTTTGTGATATTTTTCTTTTCAGGTTCACTAGCTGTAATATTGTCTGAAAGTCTATCTTGAGTTTTGTTCAAGTAATTTTGCCAGTGGAATTCTTAATTTTTTTAGATGTTTGAATCTGCTTCATGTATTCTAATTCTTTCCTACATTTTTTTTTTTTTTTTTTTATCTTTTTGAGACAAGGTCTCGCTATGCAGTTCAGGCTGGTTTGGAGCTCACTTTTATAGCCCAAACTGGTCTCAAATTCACGCTGATCCTCCTGCCTCAGCTTCCCAAGTGCTGGGATTACAAGCGTGCACCAATTCCTACATTGTACAGTGTTTTATCATTTTTCTATTCTCCATGTGCTGAGTAATGCTTTGATTGTTTTAACTTGTCTCTTTATCAGGAAGATTATTTCTGATCTGATTACTTCTATAGCCTGATGCAGTTGCTTCTTTATTTCAGTTTCTATCATTTCAGAAATTTCATGTTGTGCCTGCTAAGTTCTTCTATGTTTTTGTCTCCTGGACTTGTTTCGGGTGGGATGGAGGTCTGAAATTGTCTCTTGATCTTTTTTTTTTTTTGACATTTTTGAAGCGTCCAGTGTTCACACAATCTCAGCAGCAATGAGTGGGAGTTTCCGGTGTAGGTTGGCAAAGCTTAGATGATGGGAGTGAGCTGAAACTCATTAAGGCTCTCATGATGGTGGGGTTAGTGTTGGTCTCACCAAGGCTCCCTCAAATGGATCAAATCTCCAAAAAGCTCCCAAAATGGTAGTGGGTGGGGCAGGACTCACCAGGTCCCAACTGTTGATCAGTGTCTGCCTGCCTTCTGTGATGGTGGGAGGGGCAGCCCTATTTTTTGTTATTAAGAAGATAGCTTAAGGTGGAACTCCCAGGTAGACCCATGAAGATATTAGTCACCATAAAATTCAGGTGTTCAAACTTAGAACTCCTAGAAGATAAAATAGTAGGAAAGCTGAATGGAGTTAGGTTACGTGCTGATTTTTTAGATATGCGATGAAAACTACAATCCATGAATAAAAATGATAAACTGGACTTTATTAAAATTAAAAATTTTTAGTCTTCAAGAGGCACTCAGAAACAAAGAAAGAAAGAAAGAAAAAGAAAAAGAAAAGAAAAACCCGGTCACATATTGGGCGGTAATCCTTGCAGACTTTTTCCAGACTAGGAGAAAAGACAAACCTGATAAGAACTTGTTTCTAAGACACACAAATGAATCTTAACTCCACAATAAGAAAACAAATAATATGATTTTTAAATTATACCTTAGTGTGCCCCTCACCAAAGAGGATATATAAATAGCAATAAGCATATGGAAAGATGTACTATGTCATATAGTATCAAAGATATTAAAACAGTGACATATCATTACACATCTATTAGAATACCCAAGATCCAGAACACTGACAGTGCAAACGCTAATGAGGCTGCATAACAACAGGAAATCATGACTGATAAGAATGTAAAATGATGCAGACAATGTGGAAGACAGTTTGGGTGCACAGTATAGAACCATGCATGTTATTTTAATTTGATCCTGCTGTTGTGCTCATCAGTATTTACACATAGGAAATGGAAACCATTTCTTCAAAAAAGCTGCATATCCATATTATAACAGCCAAACCTTGGAAGTAGCTAAGGTGCGCTTTAGTAGTAAATGGATAAACAGTGGTTTACACAGGCAATGGAATATTATCAGGTGCTGAAAAGAACTACCGAATCATGGAAAGAGCTGACGATGACTGGAATGGATGTCACTATGTGAAAGGAGCCAGTATAAAAAATACAACAACACTGAACAGTCCTATCTTCTGGACAGTTTTATATGGAAAGGCTTTCATTTACACATGGTCCAAAATTAGTGACTACATTCCAAAAATGAATGTTTTATAAGTTTTAAATTTGTGTACCATTCTGAGTAGTGAGGTGAAATCTGCTGTCCTGCTGCTTCTTGCCTGACGTGCGCATCACTCCTTTGCCTGATACAACCACACAGTATGAACAACGAATCTATCAGTCACTCCGGGTCCATCTCCATTGTGAAGGTCAAGCTATGACAGAGCAACTAAAGAAAACTGTGAAACAGAACTTGAAGAAATGCTTCAGATAGAGTGCCAAGAATGATGGAGTAAGTGTGTTGCAAGTAAGAAGGAAGATATTGAGGGGATTAATGGCAGTGTGTTCTTGACGGCATTTTTTTTTTTTTTTAAAAAAGAAGTATTCATTATCATTTCCAGTAACATGATATATGTAGAATTTGGTACTATCCGTGGTTTTAGGCATCTGCAGGCCCTGGAACATATTCCCAACAGCTTAGGCAGAAGGATTGTACATCAGGCATTCCATCAATGTCATCTTCCAAGCTGAGCGTCTCACAGAGCCTTCTGCAATGCCCCAGTATGTAGGGCTGACCCTCTATGCTAGGATTCCATGCTAGAGGCTCCTCTCAGTGGCATAATGATCATGGCTCCCTCTCTCTTTGGGCAGATATGATGCTTCTGTCATACCAAGCCTTCCTCTTTCTTAGCTTGCTTCCTCATTTCTGGCAGAACTTGCCTCTAGGAGCTTCCTAAGAGATAGGACAAATGTATATATATATATATATATATATATATATATATATATATATACACACACACACATATATATATTCTGGATGTATATATATATATATATATATATATATATATATATTCTGGATATATATATATATATATATATTCTGGATATATATATTCTGGATGTATATATATTCTGGATATATATATATATATTCTGGACATATATATATATATATCTTGAAATATTTATTCTACTGTGAAACTTGATTGAAAATTGACTTCATATAGAATGTTATCTTCAAAGTCATTGTTTTTCAGAATTTTTTAGAGGTGTCTCAAATGACATTGAACTTTAGTCCAGTGAGATGTAACAATTTCAATGTTTTATTCCTTTAGTATAGTCTCTTTTTTTTCCACCCTGAAACATTGTTTCCATTGTATTAAATTTTTTTCTGGATATGTATTGGTGTAAATCTATTCTATATGCTGGGATACTGTGTGTGTTTTTCTTTACTGTTTCTGTGTATATTTAATGTTTTAGCTTATTTAAAAAGTCTGGGCAAATAATACATAAATAAAATGCAATTAACAGATGATATCTAACTCCTAAACACTAAACTTGAAATACCACGAAACAGGTCAGTCCTACATAACTCAGAAAAGAGGAAGTGTGTCAAGAAAATGAACAGATTTTGTGTTTTAACATAAATTTGGCTGCACTTGTATGACAGAACAGAAAAAGAGAAATTGGTAAAGTCAGGATTTTGTGTGCAAAGTTGGTAACTTTGCATCATTTTCTTTCTACCAAAATATAATCAACACTTTACTCTTAACCCAATGTTTTAATGTAAGATATTACTTCAGAATGCAAATATCCAGTTTAACATGTCTAAAAATTTCTGCCATTATACTTAAAACATATTTTATGAGGTATAAGTATCTGCAAAATTTTGTTAAGATTGAATTTAAGTTCAAGAAAATGCATTTTATTAAAAATAACTCAAGTATTTGATTTTTTCCTTTTTTCCCTGATGATAAAATCAAAACATTCATTCTAAGATATGTGCAATGAGTGCAAAAGCAGTGCTCTTTCTGAGGCTATATTATGAGAGCAGAAAGAACACTGTGGAAAATGAGAACAGGATAGGCTTTCTCAGAGACTGTGGCTAATATTTTGAGTGGACATTATTTCATTTTCAGTATTATACCACTTATCATAAAGCAAATATATATTCAGTGTTTGAAATTATATATATAGTGTTTTTGTCCTTTTCCAATCCTGGGAGAATGACAAAGGATATTTTAGTAAGGAACCCTTATTCTCTCTTGACTTAATCTTGGTATATGAGCTTGGTAGTCATACCAATATTTAACTATTCCACTCTCAAACTGCTTTAAGTATTAGGATACAAAGTTCTCACTGCTAAAGGCAGTAATACTTCAACATTTTATTGAACTTTGCCAGAGGGAAGACACTTTGCAGGATACAGTTCATTAGGTCTGTGTTCTCAACTGTTAAATTTAGTCATTTATCTGGAAACAAGATAAATAACAAAGCAAAAAAAATTATAAATGAAAATTTTGACACATCCATGATTAACTTTGTCATCCTGATGTTATTATCAAAAGCAATGAGTAATAAATATTTACTGAATATTCTAAACTGAGTTTTTAAAATTACCGCTTTGAGTATAAGTTTTGGTGGCCAGTTTTAATTTATCATGTTTCTAGACTTTCAGAAGATATTCTTGAACTCTCTCTACTTGACCACTTAAAAGCTGTTCATTTTTAAATTGCATAATGAGATGATTTCACTGATGTAAAAAGGCAAAGAAAAGCAAGGTGAGAAAAGAAATACAGTGGTGCCTGCCCACAAATTTGGGGATAAGGAGGCAGAGACTGCCACAGACTGGGGAACTGCACCATCACACCAAACTACAGGCAAAGGAAGAGTAAGGGACCAGCAGTTCAGCTGACAAATATTTCTTGACCAAAATCACTAGTATTAACATGATGAACATTCTGAATCTAAAGGGGGATTTCCTCAATATTTATCTATAGGTTTACCACTTCTTCTCACATCTAAATATTTTTTAAAGTTTTTCTGATCGTTTAGATTTAGTATTTAAGTCTGAAATTCTCACTAAAGAGTACAAGTCCTCCTCAGCAGGACAGTCTTAAAAGTGTAAGACTGTGATTCTGTCTAAGGTAGAACACTGATACTTGTCTTCCCACTTACCTCTGACAACAGTGCAAATTGTAGACTGTGGTGACTGGCTGAAGGTTGAAGCGGACAGAACCTAAATTAACTTTGTGTTGACTTCTGACTCAGAAAAGTGTCGCGTCATATGAGAGGATTATGCTACCGGGCTTAAAATAATCAAATGAGTAACTCTTAGGATGGGGCCTGGATAAAGCGTGTGAGTGGACAGACTTTGCAAGCATAAATTACTTCACGTGAGTCTCCAGGATGCTTCCAGGAGTGATGTCCAAAACTATGTGAGAGCACACAGTTCTTCAGTTAGTATTACCATGGAAGTTGTTCTCATTGGGAGAAATGCACGAGTCATTTACAGAGCGCCTTCCCTTCACAAGCACAAAGAGACAGCATTCAAAATTAGCAAGTTCTCGCACTCTCAATTTCAGAACTTTTTATTACGCAAGTCTTCAAATCTACAAAAGTCTTAAAAGAGCAGTCTATTTACATATGTTTTTTCAGTGTTTTATAAGTGCACTTTTGAAGTTCTTTTTTTTTTCTGTCTTTTTGAGACAGGGTCTCACTATGCAGTTCAGGCTGGCCTTGAGCTCATTTTTGTAGCCCAGGCTGGTCTCGAACTCACAGCGGTCCTCCTGCCCCAGCCTCCCGAGTGCTGGGATTACAGGCGTGCACTACCACGCCCGGCTTGAAATTCTTTTAATCCAATAATTATTCATGTGATTTCATATATCCAAACTGTTTATTTTTTATTAAAGAGAAAAAATAGTAAAAAAAAAAAAAAAAAAAAAAAAAAAAAAAAAAAAAAAAAAAAAAAAAAAAAAAAAAAAAGAAGAAGAAGAAGAAACAATACAGAATTTAGCTAAACAAAATAATAGAAATTCAATAATGGTTGTATGTTGTGTATTGTTGCCCTCAAATTAGTTGTTCAGATTACTAGTATAAGCATACAAAGTTAGTCAAAAAATTGGTCAGGAAAAAAAAAAAAAAAAAAGATAAAAAGAAAAAAATAAGTATTGACTGTTCCTTTCAATAGATTGGTAGAAATTGTACTGCTGATTTCTATATGTAAGTTTTGAGTGCTTGTTTGTGTTTAATCTTCTGCTACCAATATTCCAAGTTATTATTTTATAGTGCAAGTAAAGGTCTCTCTCTGTATATGTAAGAAGAAAAGGTTGTGTGATACACAGTGGCACTAGGGTTCATAAAGACGGTTCCTTCCAGGACTCTGAGGAAGACTGTCATGTTCCTGTTCGTGTGCGGAAGCATGATCAGCCCCAAGCATGATCAGCAGCCAATGTGGAGGTAGCAAGGGGAAGTAAACTTCGGCCCAAATGTTCTGCTTGTGAACTAAATTGTTCATGAAGAAAAGTGTTCATGTGATAAGGTCCGACTCTATGGTAGACTTCCAGATGTGAAATTTTCTTGTTTAATGTGAAATGTAACTTCACTTTTATTTCTCACATATTTGGTTCTCTGGACTCCGCCTTTTATTTCTATGCTTCTCTTCCACAATTTTATTTTCCTAGTGAGTTTTCCTTCTTGCCGAAACATTTTCTGTATTTGCAATTTGCCGCTTGTTATGTTCAGGGTTTACAGGGAAAACATTAAAGGACATATAATTTATATAAGATTATATTGTAATAGTCATCCAGAGTCATATACAAACTGAGTTCAGGAAATTTGTATACACAGTAAAGACCCAAAGAATCCAGCTCAAGATTTGCACTGGGAAGGCACGAAGGTCACTAGTGGAATTGAGGCAGTCTGTGCTGGAGCCAGGAAACAACAAAGTAAAGCCCATCACTCCCTCAAAAAGTACCACAGCCACCCTCAGCAATGAGGTCCCAAGCAACTGTCCTCCAACAGTGAGAACAGCTGAGTCCATAGAAAGACAGCTAGTGCAACATGCTTCTCTGGAGACTGAACACTGTGCCACTTTTCCCTCTGCAGCCAGAGCAATGCTTAAAGTGAGAACCAGAGCTCATCCAAAGTCAACCATACCCATTTTCAGCAGAGCAAGGTCCCAGCTCCCCCGAAGAGGCAAACAGCTGAGTTCATACCAGGAAAGCCAGAGTGACAAGCATCTGCAGAAGAGCCAACAGCCTCTAACAAAGCCTCTGCTTCTCCAGTGCTCTCTTTTATTTTGTTGGCCACCATTCTAGGTAGGCCTTCTGTATCCTATATCTAGCACCACACTGATTCATTTCAGCTGAGTGTCACAAGTTGACCACCCATTGTCAGTCTACCATACTGCTTATGATCCTATTTGCAACTTTGTAGACACATTTTAAAATTTCTTCTATTTCTTTACATAACTCAATCCAACTTATTCATGGCCAGCTCTTTGTCATCACCATCTATCATCTTGTGTTTTTGTTCCTAATTCATAAACTCTAGTGTTTCCTACCATTTTTGAATGAAATTGTTAAAATTTCTTAAGGTAAATGTTCTTCAAAATTGTGCTGTCCATTTGTGTCATAGATGTGATTTTGAATATAACACTATGGAATATTTTCACATGTCTTTCTGGTAGTTAATTTTATGTATCAGCTCAGTTCAGCAGAGAGATGCCCACAAAGCTAGTGAAGAACTTTTCTGGATGTTTCTGAGAAGCTATTTCTAGAAAATGTCAACACTTAAATCAACAGCATTGAGTAGAAGATTCATAGGCACCCGTGTAAGCAGGCACCACCAAATTCTTGAAGGCCACCAGGGGACAAAAAGGCAGAAGGAGGGATGAAGTTGCTGTCTCTGTTTCCATCTCTCTCAGTCTCTCTGTCTCTGTTTCTCACTGTCTCTTTCTCTGTCTCTCTCTCTCTCACTCTCACTCTCACTCTCAATTTAGCTTTCGCTCTGGCTCTAGCTCTGGTCTTCTCATCTTAAGTGATTGTTTCTCCAAATTCTAATGCCCGTTTCTCTGGAGAACTCAAACGCAGGTTCATATTAGTTTTACTTCTATATATTTTCATGTGTGAGAAAAAAATCTAATTTGGTCTTGTCCACATTTTCTACCAGGTTGTTCTCTGATACATTGCATATCTATGATATGTTCATCTTTTATGCCTGCTACTTTGCATACTCTGATCTATATATCTACCCATTTCCACGCAACTTTTAGTACTACTATTTCCCTCTTTTTGTATATTTGAATTTTGTATTCCACATGACACATCCAATATTTTTCTTTCTGTGTTTACATTATTTTACTTAGCATAATGCCCCTGGAAAATGATGAGATGTCATTGCTTCATTCCTTTTAAGGAACAGTATTTCATTACGTGTATATCCCACAGTTTCTGTGTCCATTCCTCTATTGATAGACACTTCAAGTATTTCTGTATCTTAGTGCTGCAATAAACATGATAATTCAGATGTCCTTGAGATGGGGATGCAACTCATGTTATTATCATCTGAGAAAAGACTGCACAGGGAACTTCTCAAGTTGATCCGGCCTGTCATTCCGCAAGGGCTTTGCTTTTTTTCCACTGAAACTTCAGCTTAAACAAACATTTGTTTTTAAATTGGAACAAAATAAGGCAGCTTTGGTAAGGTACGAAAATGAGAAAATTACAATATTATTATATATTATATACTTTCACCTTGTATTAGTTACTTTTTGCTCGTTGCTGGGACAAATACCCGACACTCAAAATGAAGGAAGGAAAGGTTTATTTAGCTCACAGTTTGTGGAGGTTTCAATCCATATTCGGTTGGCCCAAGGCTGAGTGGAGCAGGGCGGAGAGCATCCAGTTCATGGCGGCAGAACAGCAGCAAAATGGTGGCAGAGGCAGCCAACCAAATAGGGCAGCAGAGCAGCAGCACCAGCTCGAGCTCCAGTCTATCTCTCTGTCTCTCTTTATATTACATTCAGGCTCTCCGCCTTAGCTCCCGCCCTAGACTACACCCATAATCCCGGAAGTACTTCCACCCATAATCCCATCAGTACTAAAACCTATAATCCCAGGGATCATGGATCAAGTCTCAAACTCTAGCAGTCCCC